>JAAGKR010003559.1:12063-72765 GCA_011419295.1 Clarias macrocephalus
GCCGCTTTCAGTTTTATATAAGATGGAATTGAGCGAGGATTAATGTCTATTTTTGTTCATATTTTACTTAATTTACATGTCACCCCTAAATGTTGTTGTTGTTTTTATATGCAAAAATATGATTATAATGTTGGAAATTGGTAATATTGGTAATATTTTTGGGTGGCCGGAACGGATTATCTGCATTTACATTATTTCCTATGGGAAAATGAGTTTCGCAATACGAAAGAATACGAAGAACTCGCCTCTGAGACGAATTAAACTCTTGCCGAGGTACCGCTGTCCCTTGAAAACTTCATTCAACAGGTTCACTACCAGTGTTGGGGGACGTTACTTTTTAAAGTAACTAATTACATTACAAAATTCATCAAGCTTCACCGCGAGTTTTGGTTTTAATTTTTCCGCACGTCGGTCCTCACATAGGTGAGATAGGAGTATAACAGCAGGAGGGTTATCGGGGACGGGGCTTGTAGGACGACGTCCTCTCACACCCACACACACCATAAAATTGGGAATGACTGCTGTCTGGCTCACGGATTACATAAATTGTCTGAATAACGGATTACACTTTTGAAAAAGTAACTTAGATTACTAAATTTACATGTAAGATTACTCGTTACATCAAAAAAAGGAGTCCACGTTACTTTGTTTGTTTATTTTCCCAGATTTTCTCCCTAATTTAGTCGCGTCCAATTCCTCCCCGTCACTAGGGGGCTCCCACATTTAGGCTGCTACTACCACTCAGCCAGGAGGGCGAAGACTATCACGTGTTTCCTCCGACGCCAGCCGATCGCATCTTTTCGAACTGCTCGCTCGCGCACCGTTGGGGGCGGAGTAACACACTCGGAGGACAGCGCTATCCGCTCCTTCCGCTCCCGTGAGCTCGGCCAATCAGCTCTCTCTAGACCTCCGGCTGCGAGAGGTTACAGCATCACCCGGGAATCGAACTCGCGATCTCCGGATGATAGGGCGAGCACTTTACCACTGCGCCACTCGGAGGCGTACTTTGTTACTTTGTAACGCGTTACACCCAATATTGTTCACGACTGGATTGAACATGACTAACTAAATATAACCAATAAAGTTAAACAATACAAAATAACTTTATATACAATTGTTGAAATGCTACGTTGTTACCGAGCAGCGTGTGCAGCGTCTCCGGTCTGTCATCTGCCGTCGTTGTCATTTATTTCTAAACAAACTCCGAGCATGTGGGATGCCATGGCAATGTGTGAAAAGTTTAAAGTGCACCACCTGTAGAATCATAGAGCGCCTGCGATGTTTTATCGCCTCAGACGCAATCATAAATAAAAAAAATATATTAAAAAAGTGAATCAGTGTGGCGATACACGAACTGTCACATAAAAGAATCACGATCCATAACTGAATCGATTTTTCTCTACTTTATTGCATATTATATTTAGGCAGTTTTTCTAAACCTAGATTTGAAAACGTATTTCACGCCACACCGGGTGAAAAACGTTACCCTGGAGGGCCGGAGCTATGGAGGATGGAGAAGATAAACAACTGGCGTTCCTGCTGATTCACCAAATCAACAAAATGGGTTCATTCGAGTGAGGGATTTAGATTTGCTTTGTCTGCGTCTCCGAAGCGTGTTACAGCGCACAGGCCGAGCCAGAGCGATTCCCAGGGGCTCCAGGAGGCTTTTTATGTGGATGTGGATGTGGATGTCTGACACATAGATACTGTAGTAGAAGACGATAAGCGGCGGAGCTAAACTGTTGTTCTTGTACAGAGCGTTCGGACCAGTCAGGATGTCTGTCAGTTGAGTTGTTATGATTTCTTTTATATATTATTATCATCATTATCATGAAACTCTTGACGTTTTGAACAGTTTTTCAATATGATTGATCAGATCATTTTCTATAAGAGCAGTTTATATAACTAGACTCGCCTTAAAATGATATGGTTTCTATAGTAACAGCTTACAGTTGGTTTCATGTGATCTGCATGAGGACAGATTTAGAGACTGTAAAGTGATTTTTTTAAAAAATTAATAGCAGGTTTTGCAGTGTAAAAAAAGTCTTCAGATGTAGAAGATTTTTTGTTTTTTGATTTATTTGAACAAGATAATTAATTTTTTTTCTTTCGGGGTGAAAAAAAGGCTGTTAATGTAACTTATTAAACTTGTTTTATTACATATATTATAATATAAGTGTAAATGGATCAAAAGTACCACTGGTAATGATTGCAAAAAAATTTTAAACTTAAAACTCGATCAGTGTTGATCAGAATGTGAATGAGATTTGTGTGTATTTTGCTAAAGCTAGATGAAACATGTAATAAGAGCTACACTGCGTTATTCGTGTGTAACACCGCACATATTGTTGCCACGTGCCAGGATCTCATCTTGTGTCTCGCTCCTTTCAGGACACGATGTACGTAGTGGACCCTTTGGCCTGGTGCCCACACTTGGAGTCGGTGCGTGCCGTGCCAGCAGGGGGCGTCGACGTGTTCCGGCCGTGCGAGGAGTGCGGCGCTGAAAACGAGAACTGGATCTGCCTGTGCTGCTATAAGGTAACAGTACCGAGTCTTAACTGTCTGCGCCTTTAATGAACACCATTCAGTGGTACCGAGTCTGCCGTCTTATTATTAGAATGATTATTTAGAATTCTTTAAACAAAATGAATAGGTGATGGCGTGTCGTACGCAGAACACAGAGCGACACGGTTTGTGTGTGTGTGTGTGTGTGTGTGTGTGTGTGTGTGTGTGTGTGTGTGTGTGATCTCTGTGCAGGTTTTGTGTGGGCGTTTTGTGAACGAGCACATGGTGGCCCACGGGCAGATGTCCTCTCACCCTCTGGTCCTGAGCTTCGCCGATCTATCAGTGTGGTGCTACTCCTGCGAGTCCTACGTCCACAACGAGGTGAGCGCGGACGAGCCCTGAGCCTCACGTGGTCAAATATAATACAGCTACCATCAGCACTCTATCACATCTGTCACATCTGTCCATCTCTTTCTCTCTCTCTCTCTCTCTCTCTCTCTCTCTGTCATTTTATGTTCCTCTCTTTTTCTGTCTGTTTCTGTCTCTTTCCCAGTTTCTGTCTCGACCATCCTGTCCCTTTTTTGTCTCTACCTTCTCTCCGTCTCTCCATCTCTCTTTGTCCCTTTCTGTCCCTCTCTGTCTGTCTGTCTGTCTGTTTCTCTCTCTCTCTTTCTCTCTGTAATTCTGTCTCTCTCTTTTGTCTCCTTGTCCTCACATCTCTCTGCATCACTCTCTCTCTGTCCCCTTCTATCCCTCTATTTGTGTATCTCTCTCTTTCTCTCTGTCTCTTTCAATCTCCCTCTGTCCTGCCACTCTTCTTCTCTGACTGTCTGTCTGTTTCTTCATATCTCTGTCACTCTCTCATTATACATCCCTCACTTTTGTCTCTCCTTCTCTCGATCCTTTTCTGTTCCTCTCTGTGTCTGTCTGTCTCTGTCTGTATATCTCTCTCGACATCCCTCTGTGTCCTATCTCTCTCTCTCTCTCTCTCTCTCTCTCTCTCTCTCCGTTTCTCTCGCTCTCCCTCTCTTTCTCTCTGTCCTGCCCCTTTCTTTGTCTTTCTGCCTGTCTGCTTGTATCGCTCCCTCTCTCATTATTCATCACTCACATCCCTCTATTTGTCTCTTTTTCTCCTATCTCTCGATACCTTCCTGTCCTTCTTTTTCCTGTCTGTTACTCTCCATCCCTCTTTTTATCTGTCTCTCTTTCTCTTTTTTTCCTCTCTCTATCTCTCTCCGTCTGCCTGTCCCTTCTCCCTTGTTTTGTGTCACCTTGTCGCTTTTTCCTTTTCCATCTGTCCGTCTCTCTCTGTATCTCCTTCCCTTCTCTCACGATTTTTCTCTCCACATTCATCTGTGTGTCTCTTTTCTCTCCTGTCTGTCTTTCTCTTTGTCTTGCTCTTTTTGTTTCTCCTGCTCTCTCTCTCTCTCTCTCTCTGTCTGTCTCACACGTCCTGTCTTTATTCCTCTTTGTCTCTGTGTGCAGGTGCTGTATGAAGCCAAGAACGCTGCTCATCTTGCTAAGTTCGGGGAGGAGATTCCCCCAATCAACTAATCTAGCACTGAAGATGAGAAGAGTCCAGAAGAGAGATGAGAGAGAGAGAGAGAGAGACGCGTTTGCGTGTGTATGTGTGTGAATGTTTGTGTCTGCTTGTGCCTGTTCATGCATCTCTGAGGAAGTAACAAGCAGTTATTACAGGATGCAGCTTAATGTGTGTGTGTGTGTGTGTGTGTGTGTGTGTGTGTGTGTGTGTGTGTGTGTGTGAGAAACTGTTTTCACACTGAACACTCGTCTCCATTTCCAAACTCCTACACGTCCTCCACTCTGCAGGAGAGCCGTCCTCATTATCCTGTTGCAGTTCCATCGGGCCAGCGTGAGAGCGATCGCACGTTTCTCCTCCGCCGCTTCGGTGCCAAAACCCGGATCATTCGAGTGAAGGTTAACCGTTTCAACAAATCTCTCCGATCTTCACGCGTCCCTCGTACAAACAGCACCGAGTCAAAATGAAGCAGCTTCTAAGTGATCATTCAGTTTAATAATGAATAAAAGAAGAAGGGTTGAGCAGTGACCTCAGCGTTAACACCAGACAGGCGTCTGGAATTCAGCACCCTTGAGCTTACTGTTCATCACACTGTTAATCATGTTCTTAATGACGATGAAGGATTATTCACAGACACAATGTTCCAAATTCACATCATTCCTTTACTTCACAATGCAGAGGTTTCTGTAACATAACGCAGTTCTGACGGTTCAATGTTCTTTTGTTCTGGTCTCACGAACCGTTTTGATCAAACTTTCTGTCTGTAAAACAGTAATTGTGAGTCCAGCTTTTGGAAACTTTGTTTACTCCAATACACCTTAACTATGCGAAGCATTTTCTGTGTTCTGCATTTACTCACTCACTCATCATCTATACCGCTTAATCCTGTACTCAGGGTCATGGGGGTCCAATCCCGGGAGACTTGAGGCACAAGGCGGGGTACACCCTGGACAGGGTGCCAATCCATTGCAGGGCACACACACACACATAAAACGGCCAATTTGGGAATGCCAATTAACCTAACCTACATGTCTTTGGACACCACCAAGCACGGGGAGAACATGCAAACTCCATGCACACCGGGAATCGAATTCGGAACCTGGAGGTGCAAGGCGACAGTGCTAACCACTACACCACCGTGCCGTCTGTTCTGCTGATTTTTAAAAATTATATTCTTAAATTCATCAAATATGCAACACTTAATATGTTAAATATGCTTTTTGTTCTTAACAACTGAAACGAAAAACTAATAAATTAGCAATTGGAGCATATGCAAATGTTTGGACACCCTTTGCAGAGGCAGAGTCTCCAGATTTAATAAACTCATTACCCCTTAACTGGCTCATTATGTCTCGTTAAGCAGGTCATGAATTGTAATTGCGAATCAAAATTCCAGAGCGTATTGTGCAGAAGAATAACAGGACACGGTTATGAGATTAAAAACTCCCTTTATGTCTGTATAATCCCCTGCTATACTAATGCACTTATCACAGGGTTTCACTAGTGCTTGGACACCATCAAGGTACTGTAGAAAGTTTTCTCAATACACCTGTCTGATTCGTGTATGAAACCCGGGCCTCCCGGGAACTCCTTTAACTAACCAAACATGTGGAAATGGTTCGGAGCGAGGTCAGGACTGTACAGGAGATGTGGCAGGGTTTGTGAAATAAACTTTGCTCTCTCTGATTATCCTAATTCTTCTTCTGAGTTTACGGGCAGCCTACTGGACTGGAGTTTGGAGAAAAAGATGACATGACATTTACACAAAAAAACACCAAACACAGATACTTAGATACTATTAGTCGATTTTAATACAGTGGAACCTTGGATTATGAGCATAATTCGTTCCGGAAGTGGGCTCATATTCCAAAACACTCGTAAACCAAAAAAAAATTCCCATAAGAAATAATGAAAACTCAAATTATTTGTTCCACAGCCCAAAAAATAAATACATGAACCAGCACTTTACCTTTGAAAAGAATCGCGACAGAGCACAGTTTTCTGTGTAAGGCAGAGAGTGTCTGCGTGTGTGTGTCGGTGTCAAATTACGTGTGCGCACAGGCAAGACTGTGTATGTGTTGGTGTCACATAAAGTACATATGAGAGACGATGAAACAGAGAGGGAGACGTTGATTATACCAGTAAGGGAAGAGCACTAAGACCCATGGGAGCAGGGGAGACGATTACCCACAATTCTGCAGCGCAAGAGAGAGAAAAATCATTGGCTCAGTTGTGATCACTTGCCGCTCGATGTCAAAATAAGAGCCGCATACGTGATACATAATACTCGGCACTCGTAAACCAATACTTTTGCTCGTTTTCCAATTAAAATTTTATTAAACATCTTTGCTCGTCTTGCGGAACACTCGTAAACCGCGTTACTCGCAATTCGAGGTTCCACTGTACTTGAAAACCTGTAGGAAACAACTGCTTGAGACAACCAGAGAGTAAACCTTAGGTCTGTTGAAACAGATTATATTAAAAATCACAATGGCCAAAAACAAAATGGAATCAGATTGCAGGTCTACATACTGTATGATTCACAGCTCCAGTAATAAATGCTCCAGCATTATACTGTACATTTTGTGCCAACTCTTGATCCTCCAAACAACCGGCTGAGGATCTAAAAAAAATAATAATAAAGAAAGAAAAGTTTCCAGGTAGCAGTTACTACTGACTGAAATAGCATTAAAAGTAGATGCCAAGCAGATGCCAAGCCAAGGTCTGGAACTGGCCAGATGCTTACCAGAAAACAAAAGGAAGCAAAGCATAACCTGCACATGACACTAAAGAAGTCCTGTTAGAAGGTACGGCTGATGGTGCAGTACAGGAGTTCTCCTGTACAGTGTTACTTGAACAAGTGTCATCTGTATGGAAGAGTCATCAGAGCTCATTACAAGAGTGAATGCCTGATGTAATGTGGCCGATATCTAGAATAAAAAAATAAAAAAATAAATAAAAACGGATTTTGGGAAACAACTTGCCATGAGCTGATGAAGAACGGATGGATCTCTTTGCCCGCAATCACCAAGGGTATGTTTGAAGAAGCAAAGTGGGTAGCAGGGGTAACTCAGTGGTTAAGATGTTGGACGGTCCCAGGTTCGAACCAGTTCGCTTTGTATAAGGGCGTCTGCCAAATTATTTGCTGAGAAGTTTAACATGTTAGCTGTTATGCATTGTGTGTGTGTGTGTGTGTGTGTGTGTGTGTGTGTGTGTGTGTGTGTGTGTGTGTGTGTGTGTGTGTGTGTGTGTGTGTGTGTGTGTGTGTGTGTGTGTGTGTGTGTGTGTGGCACTGGTAGATTAAGTGCCAAAATAGTGAGAAAACACTACTGTCATGAATATTGATTATGTGAACATGACATGTTTGTCAATGAATGTAATTTATGATTGTGACTTATGATCGCACATACAGTAACGGCTTCCTTTATACATTTATGAGACTTTTATGTCTTTAAGGATACACACTTGACATATTTATTGTTTAACATAGCATAAATGCATCCCATTCTTTCCCTCTTATCTATTTCTTCACCTTTTTTCTATTTATCTCTTTCTTCCTTTTTCATCCTGGAGGATGCTGATGCTGCTTCTTCTCTCTCTCTCTCTCTCTCTCTCTCTCTCTCTCTCTCTTTTTTTCATTGACAGGACGATTTATTCTTCCCTGCGCCGGTGCTCGCTCAGAGCGGAATAGCATCATTTCTGTTTTTCTCTCCCCTCCTCCCTTTGTCCCTCCCTCCCTCTTCGTCCGTATCACCCCTCCCTCGGTGCATGTTGAAGGAACATCGCTTGCTATTGGTGTTGGCCTGCTGTTAATGTCCTGCATCATTGCCACAACAACCCCACAGAGAGGAGGAGGAGGAGGAGGAGGAGGAGGGAAGGATCTCTCTCTTTTTTTTTCCTCGTCTCACTCCCTCTCACGCCGATAATGCAGCTCTCGGTAATTTAATTTTAATGTTTTTTTTTTTTTTTTGCTTCCTGCTGAAGGACAGAGTGTCGCAGAAGACGAGCCTGAGGAGAAGAGAGGTGATCTACATCTCGCATCTCGATCTCATCTGCTCGTTCGTCTTAGCATGCACATCTTGCTTGTTGCTTTTTTTGGCCCTGTCTGTGAGCATCATCATCATAATCATCATCTCTGTCGTCTAGCCATACTGTACCTGAAAACATCCTCATGAGTCTCTGCCCGTCATTAACCCCCTGCTGGTCTGCTGTTTTTATTGAGTTCTTTCAGGCTGTAATGACGGTTTTCTCTCTGATCTCCGGCTCCTGAGGCCGAGTGCTGAGCTTTTAGACCGAACAGCTTTCCAGCTGAATAATGTGTTTAATATACAGTACACTGGTAGGTTTAATATAGCGGTAGATTTTTAGGGATAAAGGATATGCACGAATAATCTGCTGTCTGGAAGGCAAATTGAACAAAATTTAAGGTGCTGTTAGTTATTTTTTAAAACTCCAGTAGAAATATAATTATAATAGTTTTATTAAGGATATTTTAGAAAATTAATATTTTACACTGTTGACACTGTTTCCTTCATTTCAGGCTTCTGTTATAAATTTTTCTGGCCCAGAAATAAGCCCCGCCTCCATTCAGAACTCAGCACTGCTTGTATATATTTTGTATGTATATACATATATAAAGATACATTTCCTGATTTATTTATTTATTTAACATTTTTGTTTTGGCCAGAAGGGCGGCGCTGTGGCTTAGTGGTTAGCACTTTGCCCTGCACCTCCAGCAGGGTTCAATTCCTGGCCTCGGGTTCTGTGTGCATGGAGTTTTCCCTGTGCTTGGTGGGTTTGCTCCAGGTAATCCAGTTTCCTCCCACAGTCTACTCCCTAAAACAGGTAGATTAGGATAACCGTTGTTCCCAGATTTTCTGTGGTGTGTGTGTTCAATTTTCCTGTAATTGATTATCACCTCATTCAGGGTGTACCCTGTTTTGTGCCCCAAGTCTCCTGGGATTAGACTCCAGGCCCCCCATGACCCTGTATACAGGATAAACTGGTATAATATACCACCAGAATATTGGCCAGATGAAAACCTCTTATGGGGCCAGATATATTCTGATCAAAAAAAATCTAATTGACTTGTTTAAGCTCTGGCTCATACAATAAAAATATAAAAGGAAGAATACATTCCCTGAGTTTTGTTCTTTTTCCATTTTTGTATTGGCCAGAATTTAAACAAGCCAGTTTGGTTTTTCCCCTAATGTGACCTCATATAAGGAAACCCCTCCCTCTGACTTAGGATGCTTTCTGATTAGCCTGAAAAACCCTGCGAAGTGTACTGCACACGGTGTTCAGCCATTTGCGATTTTAAATCGCAGGGAGCGAGACTGTCAAGTTGTATGCGAATCAGATGGTCTGTTGTGGTGACCGCTCGACAGGAGCAGCTGGAAGACTAACAACAAACGTAGTATACGTTTTATAATTTCCGTTGAGTGAAATTTCCACAATAGCAGCAACAGGTATCCGAGGTGTCTACGCTGGTGACTTTGCTGGGTGTTTCAGATTTGCCAAGGGAAGTTCTCTTACTTAAAATTTCCTGCGCATGGATCAGGAATTATGCAGTTTTCTCATGGGCCGTGGCTCATTTACTGAGGCGGAGAGAAACAGAGGGGGTTTGAGAAATAAAAATGCATTACATTTCCAGCATTTGGCAGATGCCCTTGTCCAGAGCAACTTACATTGATAATGCATCCGACCAGTTGACGGTTAAGGGCCTTGCTCAAGGGCCAAGTGGTGCATGGTGGACATGAGGTTTGAACCTGTCACCATCTAAACCATAGTCCAGCGTCTTAATCACTGAGCTACTGTACCACAACCTCTTTGACTGACCTTTTTTGGAAGAGACCTGTGTTAACTTGTTAAAGCGGGACCTTTAAACAAAATTATATATATATATATTTAAAATAATAATCTTAGAATGCCTCCATGCGCCATCTTCTAGCACAAATCCAAAAAACCTTATTGACACACACTCATCATCATCCAAGGAGACTTACGGTATTAGGCAGGATACACCTTGGACGGGGTGCAAATCTGCATGTCTTTGGACTGTGGTAGGAGCCCAGAGCACCCGGAGGAAACCCAACAAGCTTGGGGAGAACATGCAAACTCCATGCACACAGACCCGAATCAAACCCGGACCCTGGAGGTGCAAGGCGATACTGCTAACCACAGTTGCTCCAAAAAACCTACCTTGGATCATTTTATATTTCAACGCTTTCTATTTAGCTCTGCTCCAGCAGCAGTCATGCAGCCCCATGCGGCGGAGGTGGCACGCCTCTACCAGACCGAGTTCATCCGGAGCGCACGAGCAATGGGTGTCCTGTGGGCCATTTGCACGCTCTGCTTCGCCGTCATCGAGGTCGTCATCCTCATTCAGCCATCCTGGATGGGCACGCGTGAGCTCCGTTATCCGGTCAGCAGTGTCAGCGGTAAGGCGCCACCTCAGACTGGAACCCTGGGCTTGTTCGAGGTGTGCGTGGAGTCAGACTGGCCAGTTCCCGAGTGCACAGGCTCCTTACGTACGCTGACCCCGATTCCGGCCTTCCAGTCACCGGCTGTGTTGGTGTGCATCTCCCTGACCATGGTGTGGGTCAGCGTAGGATGTCTGTGTCTGTTTCGCTTCTGCAACGCCGCAACCGTGTACAAGATCTGCGCTTGGCTACAGCTCACGGCTGGTAAGAGAGCTGGTGTACTTATGAGTATTTCAGAACAGAAATGGTTCTGTGTGCGTCATAGGTAGGACACACTGTCTGGTTTTACACTGTGCTATCGCTGGTGTTGAGTGAAATTGATTCGATTTACTTCGGATTATTAGACGATTGTGTTCCTGTGTCGCAGGTTTCTGTCTGGCGCTGGCCTGCGTGCTCTTCCCAGATTCGTGGGAGTGCGCTGAGATGCGTGCGCTGTGCGGAGACACCGTCGAGAGTTTCTCTCCAGGGAACTGCACCGTGCACTGGGCCTACATACTGGCCATGTTGGGAGTCCTGGATGCCGGCATCCTCGCCACGCTTGCCTTCGTCCTGGGCAACCGTCAGGACGCGCTCCTCCCAGATGATGCCAAGGACGGTGAGGGTAAAAAAAACCCCCCATTCATCAAATTTTATTTAACACAATATACTGTACGCTACGAGTCCAACGTTTGGACACGCCTTCTAACTTTATGGTGGTTCCTGATTTTTTTTTTAGGCGTCCAAAATACACAATAATCTGCCTTGAACAGTTGATCTCGAGATGTATCATGTGATCTGTAAAGCTTCATAACGGCTCTAATCTGAGGTGCTGCCTGTTAATTGGTGAATGAACTTGTCTTTCGGTCTTGCTTTCCTGGGAAGGTCTTCATGAGAGACAGTTTCCTCATGCTCCTGATGCCTGATGGGTTTCACAAATGCCCTCGACACAACACTGTTCTTGCAAGAACTGTTCCCGGACAGATGACCTCCATGTCCTAAAATAAGATCTGACTGTTGTTACTTAATCACCAAATGCCACGTGTTATTTCAGAATTCCCGAAATCTCCAGTATTGTTCTGTAGGAAATAAGTCACTAAACAAAAAAACATTAAATTAGAAGGCGTGTCCAGACTTTTGACTCGTCCTGGAGATGTTAGAACTAGAATTAAACTTGTTCATTTAGACAAGCTCCTCTTCTGTTTTCCTCAGTGACTGGGTTGTTACTGGAAGCGTAGACTGGCGATGAAGAGATACAGCAGGTATGGATGTTAAGATAATATAAGAGGCCAGATTATTAGGTACAGCTCTCTTGTACATAAACATTGGCCAATCTCACCCTGTGTACAGTCACTGAAGTCTCATGAAGTCAAGATAAGTCAGTGAATAATCACACGATTCACACGATTCACTTTACATTTTCACGGTTTTTGTTTTTTCCACATACATTTTTTACATGGATAATTTATAATCGTTTATAATAGTTCATGCTTGTTTTTTTTTTTTTTTTTAAATGATTTATGAACATATTTTTATTTATTTGGACATGTGATTAGCCTTAACTTAAGTGTTTCATTTATGTAAATAAGTATATACCCATTCAAATTTTCCTTTTCTCATTATCACATGCTTTTTTTCCCACACGTTATTAATTTCTGATTAATTTCTTTTCTTTCTAATCAATTATTTTTTTCCATGTGCTTTCCCATGTGATTCATTCATTAGGACAATTAATTTAATTTCTTTGGACATCTAATGAGTCATAATTTATCTATTTCATTTACGCTGGTAAATAAAAACCCAAATTTTCTACATTTTCTACATTTTCAATAATGTATTTTCACCTGAGTTTCCTTCGCCACAATATAAATCTCTGATTAAATTATTGTCTTATATGATGTTTATCTGCCATTCCATATGATTTATTCATTAGGACATAATTAGCCATGATTATTTTGATTTACTTGATTTACTTTCATGTGATTTTCCAAAATTTATTTGTTTTCAAACAATTTCCAAGATTCATTTATTTTTTATTTCATTTTAATAAAAATTTTCATGTATGATTTTTCATGTATGACGTGTTCTGCCTGTAGTTCACCTAAATCATTTCTCATCACACTTTTCCTTCAACAAAATCACTACCATTAAGACTACCATTGATCTCCCACTCAGACAGCATCTTACTCTATAGTGGCCCCTTTCACAAATATTTTACACCCTGAGACCTGAGACTTACTGTATACTGTATCTATAGTAGGAGCCCCTGATGAAAGGGCCACTGACTGCTTGCTTTGAACTTCTCTAATGTGTTCAGTGATGTTTTCTTTCTCTTTTATTATTAGTTTTCATCATCCTTCATCAGCCTGCTTTCATCTGGTGCTGATCTCTTGGTCCTGATGGAGAAAAACAGACGACGTTCAGAAAAGCTCACTTCCTCCTCCTTCTCTTCAGCATGACATCATCACCCTGACTGGTACATAAAAACTGCATAGAAACTAGAAACGGTCACCTGGCAACCGTATCCGACTCCAGCTGTAAGTGGAGGCTGGGAAATACGACGACACTCACTCGTTTTTCATTCTTTGTCGCCTGCTGATAACTGAACAAAGGTATAAATGATTTTTTTTTCTTTCTGTTAATTTAACCCATCGTCCTGTATCGAGTTTTTCCATCGTATTCTCCTGTGTCCTTTTGTATGGTTATAAACTGTAGATTTTATTTTTAAATAAACGATCTATTTAGTATTAAGTATTTATGTTAACAATGAATGTAGAATAGATTCAGCAATACTAACAATAATGTATTAATATAAAAAAACTAGACTATCTGGACTAGATTTTGTTTTTTTCAATCAGAAATCTCAATAATCAGAATATACATAAACATGGTATTGGTGTTAAAAAGTGTCTCATCTAGGTGAAAAAGTGAATTTTCAGATACTTAATGCTTCTTATCGCCCGATCCATGGTATTTTTGTTGTTATAAATATTCATAAATATTTATATTTTTTTTATCAGATATGAAACACATATTTGCCAAATACAATTTCATGGCCTGTAATTCAGATTTCACATGAAAAAGTGTATTTTCCTGAAATGCTAAATTGTTAAGATATTGCAACATGAATTTGACATGGTTACGGACACTACAGATTTAAAAAAAAAAAAAAAAACTTTTTTGAAAAAATTTATTTAATTATGCATGGAATGCTTTAATTTAAGCAACAATTTTTACAGGTCATAAGGTTCTAGCTTAAAACACCAATTTTAATATCAATACTCATAACGAAATCTGAATAATTTGCAGTTTAAATTATTATTGTTTGAAGCGAGGCAGTGTAATGCCAAAAAAATGGCCATTTTTGCAGCACATATAATATAAAATCATCTCTCCAAAACGGATTCTTTGGCACACGCACATTTTCTGTATTATATGTATAACATAAAAAAAAAAATGTAACCAGCACCAATACTGTGTTTTGGCCGACTGTAATTTGATCGATGAATATAGTTTAGTGTTATTGTGTGGAACAGTTACAGTACAATCACAAAATCCGAATTACACTTACTGTACAAGATGAATAGTCAATTAAAAGATGAATTCATTTATTCTTTTTGTATTCTCATGCATTTTCAAGAAACATTGCGTTCAACATTAATTACACCTTGCATCAGCGACACGAAGCTCTACAGCGAATAACGAAACGAGCCTTTGACACCAACATCCAATCTTTATTACAACTCATTTTACTATTTTTTTTCTCTCTTTTTTTTTTTTTTTGACGATTCCACCTGCTGCTCACAGATGCATAAAATCGATGAGATTAAGATTTCATAACCACACACATTTAAGGAAACGTAAAGCATATAACAATAATCATGACTTGCACATATTCTCATATTGAGTGATCAATAGAGAGGTGAAGTGTAAAACATAGCCAGCGTTATGGCACGTTAATGTAAGAAAGCCACTGGCGAAGCGAGAGGAAGCAGAACAACAGCGAAACTCTGAGTCTTCCACAGCGAGGATGGTCGGAGTAGCGGTCAGTAATACACGCAGGTCAAACGCAACCAACACAGTGCTCAGTTAACGGGCTACATCCAGCCGGGATCAAAGACATAAACTCGGGGCTGGGAATTCTGGGAAAGGTTCACTGCATCACTGTTAACGTCAGAGGTCTTACCATGGGAGGTCTGCTGTCTCGTGGCTCACCGGCTGGTAAATTGAATTGAGTGAAATTTGATGTACTTAAACAGTAATAACGTAATGGACGACGTTCTCAGCAACCCCTCGTGCTTAGGCACACAGCAGGGGCCAAGACGCTTCCCGGTGTGTTTCGTGATCACTACATCAAGTTATCTTGTAGTTTGATCAATAAAGAGGTTTTCAGTTAAAACTGTGTCTCTCGTATTCTGAACACTTTTAAAATATCCATATCTAAACGATAAATCGATGAGAATTGTGGTAATTGCTGGTCTGGTTGGATTTTTGGTCTGATGATACGTTTAAAAGCCTCTTTTATTCAATCCTCTTGTCAATATCTAAGGCTGAGTATCAGTTTCTAATCCACTAAGTCCTGCAATCTTTGGTGCAGCCATGGCAAACTGGATATTATTCATCACACATCACAGGTCAGCATAAAGGACAATTCTATGAAGCTCCGCCGTGCTGAACAGTTTAACATTTTCCATGCAGTTCAATTGCTATCGCAACTCAGTGCCAGATTTTTTAAAGCCTTGGGAAAGCATTAAAGTGTTCAGCCCACCAGTCGCTCTTGAAAAACAGCCAAATCATCACAGCCTTGAAGGTCAGACAAATATATATACGTATCCTGCCTATGAGTTGATGTGGTGTCTCAGTTGCGCTTTCTCTCTGGGATGATGATCAAGAGGTTGTGAGTTCAGTCCCTGGTACAGTTAAGCTGGTAGCGCCTGTAGGGGGCCCTCGAACAAAGCTCGTAAGGTTTTTCCTTTCCAGGGCCGCTGTTTCATTGGTGATCACGCACTTTGTCTAACATGCTAGAATAAGTGAAATGCTACTAAAGATTATCTGTGACACTAAAGCTTTTATTTTCGACCAGGTGATGTATTTTGGAAAGCTCGTTTGTTTGTTAGTCGGATAACTTCAATGATTTGAATTCAGTGGAATACTGTACATTGCATGTTCTTGGACCAAAACAAATGTTTTGAAATAAAAATGTTCTAGCCTTACCAGTACATACTAAATATGTAGCCACTCACTTATAGTCTGTACCGCTTCATCACAGAGGGCCTGGAGCCCATCCCATTTGACTTAGGGCATGAGCCAAGGTACACCCTGGATGGGGTGCCAATCTATCGCAGGACACAAACACATATTCACACACTACGGGGAAATTTTGGAACGTTAATTAGTCTAATCTGCATGTATTTGGACTGTAGGAGGAAACTTGAGTACCTGGATGAAACCCTCCAAGCACAGGAAAAACATGCACACAGACCCGAGGCGGGAATCGAACCCTCGACCCTGGAGGTGCAAGGCGACAGTGCTAACCACGGGTGATGGGGATGAGTTGGTCATAACCACCAATTATAGAAACCCACCCGTACAACACCCCATATATGATATCATAATGATGACTGGTTGTATGTTGGGGGGTTGAACATATCCTCAAGACACCCCGACTTAGGTCGAGATCTCAACCCTGCTAACCATGAAAAGTTACACCCTAGTTTATGGTGTCTGCAAATCCATAGATGTTCATGACCAAGAGCTTGATTTGCATTCAACTCTTTTGCTTTAATCCAAAGTGACCTACAAGACCTGAGACTGGATAATACTGAGCAAATAAAGGGTTAAATGCTTTATTTGAGGGCCCAACGGTGCCAGCTAAGCAAGCTGAGATTTGAACTCACAACCTTCCAATCATTACATTTCATTTAAATTAATGCCACAACACGGAAGAAGACCAACAACCTTGGTCTTCAACCTTGTTATTCACTAGGGGACAGGTTCAAAACCCTGGTCCTGGGGAACATCCTGACCCATACATTTTATTGTGAAAGGGTTGTTACTGAATCAGTTGTGCTGAGAAGTAATTTTCAGAAACATTTCAATTTAGCAAGATAACGGGTTTGTAGACCAAGACCAGGAATGGGAACCTTCTTGCTAGAAGATTGTTTGGGATTAACCCTACTCCTAGAGCTAACTTGGTGAAATATTGTTCGATCATGGATGATCCCCCACCCCGCTAAAATTCTGGATCCAGCTTTAGATAACATGGCCTCTAAATTTTAAGATGTTTATCACTTGCAATCCTGAAGGATTATGTGGATAAAGTATAGGCGAATAATGGTGCATTACTCATTTGAGATAATCTAGGATAACTGTGATGTTAGAAGTGTAGCATTATTTCATCCCAATAAAGCTGAGGCTGATGACCTTGAAACGTCCTCTCCTTTCAAGGTTAAAGGTTTAGAAGGAAACTAAATATAAGAAAAGAAGAATTTGGTATTGGGACGCGACTGGAACTCAAGTGATGTCAATACCAATATCTGAATTACCAGGACTGACAGGTTGCCAACCACAGTGTATCACCGCATCTACCGCAAACCCATAAACAAAAATGTTATTTGCTCATACGCATGTAGAACAGATCATTGGGCGTGTTTACAATTTTATTATAGCGCTGAAGCAGATACATTGGTTTCGCCAGACGTAAGCAGTTAACAGTGAGTTCTCACATTTCTCTGTCTGCATGTGAACTGTTGCAATCTTTCTGTTTCTTTCTCTCTCACTTTCTCAGGTACTGGATGATATGCTGAGCGATGAGCTCGGGGTCGTAGGTCACAGAGCGGCGCTTGCGGCTGTGCTTTGCGGACGGAGGCAGATCTGCGTCGATTCGCTTCATCCTCTGCAGGCCGACGTGGGGAGACCGGTTGCTCTGACCGCCAAAATCGTCATGGTCTTCATCGCCCACCCGCTTCACCCGCAGGAGCGAGGCTTCGGCCTCGGGGGAGGCGGCAGGGGCCGGGTCTAGAGACCGCCTAGCCCGTCTCAGAGGGGTAGATCTGTCACGTCCGATGCTGGCCGCTGCCGCCACTTCCCATTTGCCCCGGCGGTTGGATGGGTTCTCGGCTGCCAGATTCGAGATGACCTTCTCCACTAGGTACCTGGGGAAAGCATCAGGAGGATGAGGATGAGGATGAGAGACAATTTCAACCCATCTTTCAGCTTTTTGTTGTATCTATCTATCTATTCCACCCATCAGCAATAAATAACATCCATGACACATGAAGCTGCTGCTCACGCAATGTTAGGGGGTGGCGTAACAGACTCGAAGCAAACGCTAATTTCTCAAAGCTAAATCACCAATTTCACTGGATCCCCAGTCACTGGATGCAGAGGGACGGTTGTATCTGGAAGGGCATAAAACCTACGCCAAGCCGTATGCGGTTCAGACGGTCCATTACCATACTGCATCTCATCCGTTCCTTCTGATGCTGTGAATGATCAGAAACCATTTCTATCAAGTGGATACTGTTACTGTCTTGTCTCTTATTTACAATCTGTATTTAGCGATTTTACTACTGTTTGTTTGTTCCAGTTGGAGAAGAATAACGATTTATAAACACACAATTTGGTGTCAAATGGGTTCCCTTGTAAATCTGGGTTCAATTGAATTCTTCCCCCCACGTTGTCTCATTAAGACACCCCTGTCGCGTCTCGGTGCTATATAACGTACGAGACCATCTGGAGTTTTATAAAGCTGCTTTGTTGCGAGTGCGGCATACATCAAATAAAATTGAATTGAATTATAAAGCGCTTAAACTCATTGATGGAAGCTTAGGGAGGTAATCACTGGCCCGAAGGGAACACTGTCCTGGCACTGGGATGAAATTGGCCTCATGTTTAGAGCGTCACTGCTTTTAAGGTCTTTGAAGGAGAGATAAGCTATTTGTGTCCAAGCATAGACATTGGTCTAACTGGCACATGGCAAATCTGTAGCATAAAAAAAAAAACACATCAACTGACTAGCTGGGGTATTTGCCTTTTTTTCTACCATCTCTGCTAGTATTGAAAGTTCTTTATACCAGAAAAGTTGTTTTGGGTCAATATTGAGGCCGCTTTCGCTGATGGAGGCTCGGATACAAAACCCAAAATTTCAATCAAGCCTGTAACTCGCTCTTCCTCTTCCTGTCATCATTTTTGACACAGCTAAAAGTTAATCCTCAATTTTTCTTGACTTTTTCAGACTTGGAAATGCTGCCACTGGAGACTCTGGTGTTTTTCAGTCTGTTTCTTATTGTGGTTATATTATGTGAAGCGTCCTCCAAGTATTAATAATGCCCTACTATAGGTACTCTACTATAATGTAAAGAAATAAAAGATGTTAAAAGGTATTTTTTCTGACCGGAGCATCTCCTGGTCTCGGTCCTGCCCTGCCTGGAGCATCCTCTCCTGCCTGTAGCGGTTGAGCAGAGCCTCGGTGAGCTGTGGGTCCAGCAGTGCCTGGGGTTTCGCCATGTTCACGGTCTGCTCCGTCTCATCATAGTCTGGTGGGTACGATTCCTGGAAGTCACCCTCCACCTGCTCTTCCTCTTCCTCCGGTCTTGTTTGGCCGTTATTCTCAGCCTCGCTCAGGAGACGCAGTAACCCTGCCAGGTAGGCTGCCTCCTGCTCCTGCCTCTGGTCGTTCTCCAGGCGATGCAGGGCGTGGCCCAACCCCTGCGCTCTCAGGGCCTCCGGCTGGTAGTACACATCGTTGCCCCGTCCGTTGAACCCAGCAGGAGGGTATGACATCATCTGAGCCTCGTAAGGCATTGCATCACGCAGGTCACGGCGAAGGCGTGCAGCTCCGCCCCCGTGCATGGCAGAGAGAGGCTGAGAGAGAGAGAGAGAGAGAGAGATTTATTATTAGAGAGTAATCTGAAGATATTAAGTGACTTGTATAAAACTCCTTCTCACTTTGCGCCATGACTTTGAGGAACAAGAGCAGTTTTAGTAAAAATGTTTTCAGCCAAAAGAAATAATCATTAATATATTTATTACATACGCAGTATTGGGTGTAACACGTCAGAGTACTTGGATTTTGTTAATTAAGTTTACTTACATTAATTAAGTACTAATGCATTAATTACCTGCTAATACACAAATTAACCACTAATACACAAACAAAATGAAAATACACTAGATAATTTCAAATACACTAATTAACTGCTAATGCATTAACTATCCACTAATACACCAAGTATCTACAGTATAATACACTAGATAATTTCAAATACACTAATTGACCTTAAATAGTAATATACTGTAGTAATTAACTACCAATATACTAATTAAGCACAAATATAAAACATAGATTACAATAGGAAACACATAGTTAACCTCTAATACACTAATTAACCGCTAATGCATTCAATGTTATAAATGATTCAATGTAAACATTACATCACCTTTCTTTCTTTCTTTCTTTCTTTCTTTCTTTCTTTCTTTCTTTCTTTCTCTCTCTCTCTCATACCCCTAAAATCCACAGAGCTCATTTTTATTTTATTTTTCTATTTTGCTTCATAAATTTAAGACTATGTGACTTTAAACACTTGAATAGTCAATCTAATCCACACACACACACACACACACACACACACACACACACACACACACACACACACACACACACACATCGAACTCCAGCTGAAGTATTTATGGAATGAAAGGCGGCAGTAACTGGCTGCACTGGGTTCCTGCCGCAGGATGAGGAGCTGAGTGACGAGCGCAGACGCATTAAAGCGAGCGTCTGATTCATAGAGGATGAAAAGGCTTTTATACACACTAATGCAGCGGTGAGACCGAGCTGTGGATCTCTCTTATGAGTGTCAGAGGAAATTCATTAAATGGAAGTGACGGTCTTATCCTGAAACATTTACACAGCTGGGGTCTTCTCAGTGCTGCCTGTGGTGTGTGTGTGTGTGTGTGTGTGTGTGTGTGTGTGTGTCGTTACAGAATACTCACTCACACATCATCTATACCACTTTATCCTGTATTCAGGGTCAGGGGGGCGGGGGGGGGGGGCGGATGGGAGGGGTGCAAATCCATTGCAGGGCACACACACACTCATTCACACACTATGGGGAATTTGGGAACGCCAGTTAGTTTAATCTGGATGTCCTTGAACTGTGGGAGGAAACCGGAGTACCCAGAGGAAACCCATTAAGCACAGGGAGAACATGCAAACTCCATGCACACAGAGACAGGAATTGAACCCAGACCCTGCAGTGGAGCTTTATAAAATCTTTCTTTCATTCTTGTTTCCTTCTATTTTCTTTCTTTCTTTCTTTCTTTCTTTCTTTCTTTCTTTCTTTCTTTCTTTCTTTCTTTCTTTCTTTCTTTCTTTCTTTCTTTCTTTCTTTCTTTCTTTCTTTCTTTCTTTCTTTCTTTCTTTCTTTCTTTCTTCAGAGGCAATGTGTCTGTAACCTAAACTCACCCCACATTACGCATCGTGTACATTCTGCTAATATCATACACACCCACGCTGCGGCTCCTGAAATACATCAGCCAGCACAGCGCTTCACTGCCTTTAATCCAGTATTGCAGCTCAAGGCAAAAAAAATATTACTGCACATGTTAAGTAATGACAGGCTGCACGACTAACTCTGATTTACATGAGCAAATGCTTTTTTAAATTTTCGACAGGCTGCATACAGAAGCCTCAGGAAAGAGAAATAAAATCCTGAGCGGTGTAATGAGCTCACTGAGTCAGAATCAATGCATTGTTTAATAAACTCTCAGCACCAATCAGGATCCAGATTCGCACTGTTCACTGTCACGTCACTACTGGTTCCACTGGAGCGACTAACTAATCCAGTAACATCCAAGTGGCTTTTAAATAAATCACTGCACTAAAACCCTGCTAAAACTGATCTGTTTAGTTTTATTTTACGGACTTGTTTTGGATCGCTCGATCTCATTTTACTTAATTTTTTCTTCTTCCTTCCTTCCTTCCTCACTTTCTTTTGTTTTTTTTGTTCCTTGCTTTATTCTTTGTTTTTTTTTCTTTTTTCATATTTCTTTCTTTCTTCCTTTAATCTTTCTCTTCTCCATTTCTTCCTTTATTTCATTTCTTGCTGTCTTTCTTCCTCTTTATTTTTCTTTCTTTTGTTTCTTTTTTCATTTATTTGTTTCTGCCTTCTTTCTTTCTTTCTTTCTTTCTTTCTATTGTTTATTTGTTCCTTCCTTTCTTCCTTCCTTTCTTCCTTCCTTCCTTTTTCTTTCTTTCTTTCTTTCTTTCTTTCTTTCTTTTGTTTATTTATACCTTCCTTCCTTCCTTCCTTTCTTTCTTTTTATCTTTCTTTCTTTTGTTTCTTTTTTCATTTATTTGTTTCTTTCTTTCTTTCTTTTGTTTCTTTTTCCTTCTTTTGTTTATTTGTTTGTTCCTTCCTTCCTTCCTTCCTTCCTTCCTTTCTTTTGTTTATTTATACCTTTCTTTCTTTCTTTCTTTCTTTCTTTCTTTCTTTCTCTCTTCCTTTCTTTTTATCTTTCTTTCTTTTGTTTCTTTTTTTCATTTATTTGTTCCTTCCTTCCTTCCTTCCTTCCTTCCTTCCTTTCTTCCTTCTTTCTTTCTTTCTTTCTTTTGTTTCTTTTTTTCATTTATTTGTTCCTTCCTTCCTTCCTTCCTTCCTTCCTTCCTTCCTTCTTTCTTTTTCCTTCTTTTGTTTATTTGTTTGTTCCTTCCTTCCTTCCTTCCTTCCTTCCTTCCTTCTTTCTTTCTTTTGTTTATTCAATCCTTCCTTCCTTTCTTTCTTTCTTTCTTTCTTTCTTTCTTTCTTTCTTTCTTTTTATCTTTCCTTCTTTTGTTTCTTTTTTTCATTTATTTGTCCCTTCCTTCCTTCTTTCTTTCTTTTTCTTTTTTTCTTTTGTTTATTTGTTCCTTCCTTCCTTCCTTCCTTCCTTCCTTCTTTTTGTTTATTTGTTCCTTCCTTCCTTTCTTCTTTCTTTCTTCCTTTCTTTTGTTTATCTGTTCCTTCCTTCCTTCCTTCATTCTTTTTTTCTAAGAGTCTTTAAAGTCCGCTTCATCTGGAGCAGCCATTCCACTGTAGGCGACTAATGATGAGGGCAGTGTGTCCCTAAAGCATCCCAGCACCGCTACATCATTACCAAATGGTAAAGCGAGCATCACTCTGCACACTCTCTCTCCTAATTAAAATGCTTTGGGGGAAAGTCAGCTCAGAGCTTTCAAAGTTGCGATCAATACAACAGTTCTGAACCAAATGAAAGCTTCTTTAATGATTTTATGTGGAATGAGAGTGTTGTTTTTCTTCACTTTCACAGAATTTCCTAATGAAGTGTGTGTGATTTTGAGGAGTTTCTTAGAATGATCGGGATGAGGGATAATAGATTTTGTTCTGCGACTGACGTATGGAGGTGTAGAGAACGAGGCAGAGAGTGAGTCACAGGTGAGTCACTCTGGCGCATGATGACGTCTGAGCCTCGCAAGACATGCATATGTGTGTGTGTGTGTGTGTGTGTGTGTGTGTGTGTGTGTGTGTGTGTGTGTGTGTGTGTGTGCATGGTTTTGTTTATGTGAATGTTCAGTCTGTTCATATAATTAATCTAAATCTTTTACCTAATCCTTCATGGTTTAGAAAAGTTCCTTATGCATAATTAACTTGCCTTTAGTCTGGTTGCTATGGAAACCATTCACATGGTGAGATTCCATTTCTATTATATAGGGTTCTAACAACTACAGACCTTTAATCTGAAGGTGTTTCCCTACTGCATGGATTGCAATCACAAGTCAAAGTCATAAAGTTTTTTGCAGTGTTAGCGTTCGTTACAGTATTGCTAAAGGTGACCCAGGAGCGCTATGTGAAGCATGGTGATGGCAGCATCACTTACAGATTTTATACAAATTGTTTAAGTTAACTAATAATAAAAGATTTAAAGTAAATGTCGCCAATAGAAGAGTACTGAGTGAATCCGTGTGATTAGCGATTATTCCCCCCAAGGACATCAGCACGAACAGAGATCATACGAGTGTACATGCTATGAGTTACTTTTCCTCAAGGGTTGAGACGGAGATTGATTATGATTGCATGTCTGTTTTGCTGCGTTGCAAAGCTATTCACCAGCTAGCTCGAAGCCTGATGTTCACAGTCAGAGCGAATCTCAATTAGCTTGCTAGATGTGACCTACGTATGTTTCCAGGGTCCTATGTTCCTTAGTTCATTTGTGACAGATTTGACCCATTTGAAGCTCAAACATTTTTTGGATATTTCCTAGTGTCATCTGCATAACAATGGTATCAAGTCATGCGAATATATGACCTCGTCATACTTGTGGGACACCAGTGGAGAGTCTGCATGTAGCAGATGTGGCTTCCCTTCATTTCACCGCATACGACCAATTTTCTAGGTAGGAGGCAAAACATTGCCATGCTGTGCCACAGCTTCCAAGGCTTGCAAGGACGGACTAGAGAAACTTGTAGTTTACCGGGTCAAATGCTGCTCAAAAAGAGTTTTCTTTCTTTTAAGAAAGAGTAACAGCACTCTATAACAGTCTACATATTGTGAGTATGGCATTTGTGATACCACATTATTTGGTTGATTTAGTTTTGTACATCACGCCACATGATCCTATATAATCCTCGCTGTTATTATTTAGGTGTCGCACCACACTGACGCATCACATTAATTTCTGAGTGCACGCACAAGCTCCGTGCCAAACAACCACAGAGCACATGCTGCGGCCATCTTGAGTACATGCACGCTTAGTTAACGGCTAGTATAAATCAGGTTGCGAACAAACTTCCTACAGCAAAAAAAAAGAAAAAGATTAACATGCAGATTTGGTTAAAAATATAATGCTCATGGTTTCTGAAAGTTTAGATGTCTAAAGTTAGTATGGTACAGACTGAAATGTGTGGGTGTCCAGCCACAGTCGTGTCTGATGGCTTTCCCAGACTACCACATGTAAACCGATCGCCTGTAACACTAGCACCGCTGCCGGGGGGAATTGAACGACATTTATCATCAATTATATGCCAGTAAACTGGGGACAGGACCACGGCCAGCCACGGCTCATTCATTCCTGTGTGGAGCAAATGCCAGCCTGCCTCGCCCTATCCCACGGAAAAGCCAATGCAGCACGAACTGCTGAAAAAGGTAATGATGGAAAGGTATCAGAACACCCAGTGCATCACAGCCTGTTGCGTATAGGGCTTAGCAGACAAGTTCAGGATATTCCCCAGCTCTCAGTCTGATCCAGCCTCCATGGGTTGTGCTGGAGAAACAAGTCTGAGCCATGGAGTCTCCACCTTGCAGCTTAAACAACCAGCTGCTAACGTCCTGGTGCCAGACACAACAGCACACCTTCATACGTCTTGTGGAGTCACCTAATCACCTAGGTGATTTGAATGTCATTGGTTTTGTCAGTGTTATGTATATTTATGGTCATTATCTATTTCTTTCTGTTATGTCTTCATAGAAGCCATGTTGTGAATTAGCACACATACACAGTGTCTATTCTTAGTCTGAGCCATTTGTTTGACCAGAAATGGAATGCAAATCAAATCATTTAACCAAATGATTAAAAAAAAACACCATCTGCATGAAACTAATTGTTTCATTAGTGATGAAAAAAAAATTATAATAAAAATAACTCTCAAACAACCAGATGACTTCGTGTAAATTGTAAATAAGAGGATCAGAAGAGATTTTAGTAACAGATCAAATACCAAAAATATATGCAAGAGAAGTTGATTATTAATTTTAGATTATGTTTTTTTTTTTTCCTTCCTGTGAATCCTGTTCTTCCCGAAACATTCTGTTATTTTGTCCTGACATTTCTGTTATAAAGGTTTTGAAGCTGCTGGTGGCACGATGGCCTCCAGGGTTTGGGTTCAATTCCCACCTCGGGTCGTGTGCATGTTCTCCCCATGCTTGACGGGTTTCCTCCCAGAGTCCCAAGACATGCAGATTAGGCAAACTTTGGACTGTTCCCAAATTGCCCGTAGTGTGTATACAGTATCTGTCCAGGCTGTTATACTCCGCCTCGTTGCCTATAGAGCGATATAGACCACGAGTGAGTAAGTGAGGTTTGAAGAAAATGAAAGCACAAAAATGATGTTAAATTCTTTTAAAAAATAATGTCTATGTACTGATTTTATTCTGAACATTATATCCTAATGCTGATCTAAAGCTGTGAATAGGTTCGGATCAGGTTTAATAATAGAATTAATAATATAATAATATGTATGCTGTGGTTGGTAACATTTGAAATTGAACATATGTATTAACTGTAGTTACATTCTAGCACAGTAGAGACACACTGTACTATAATTACATAAAAATATTATTATTATTATTATTATTATTATTATTATTATTATTATTATTAGTGTTTTTCCGTTTAAAAGGTCAGTCTGCTGTTTAGATTGAATAACCCAGAGGAAGGTTAACACAGAATGGAAGAAGTACAATTATACGTGAGCTATTACCTCACTACATCCATCACTGTTTGTATCTGTGCGTTCATGTGTGTGTGTGTGTGTGTGTATGTGTGTGCGCACCCACTGAAAGCTGTTGCTATGACAGCACAGCTCCTCGGCTCACGACGGAGTGTTTGTAGCTAATTAGATTGTACAGCAGCTCCGGGGCTTCCTGTTCAACCGTGTATCCTGTGCACATTTACCCTGTTTCTCGCATTTTAATTATTTAATATCGTTTAATGAAAAAGGATGAACCTTCATACGTAGATTAGTCACTGCGAGAAAGTCACACTGATGAAGTGACTTAGTGAAATGCTGTGCTTCTTATACTAGATGATAGGAAACGATGACACGCTTGCTGGCCACTTTATTAGGAACGTCTGGGTTGGACTCCACTAGGATTCTCTTTCAACACCAGACACGGATCCCTCAACATTGCTGCAGACATTATTGTTCGCTCTGCATGCATGCTCCAAATCTTGTCCCGAATGTGCTTTGCTGGATACAGATATGGTTTTGGAGGCGAACAATCCAGTACACTGAATCCATTGTCGTGTTAATAGAACCCGTTTCAGGTTACGTTGTGACATGACGAAGGTGGTACGGAGTGAATAGATTTTGCCTATAAAGTGATTCACATGGTCATTGTGGTGTTAAGACGTCTATTGTGTGCCAAGAAATACATTCCCATTACGCCATCTACATCACCTCCACCAACAAGGCAGAGTGGTTCCTTGGATTCATGCTGTTCATGCCAAATTCTGACCCTAACATCTGCATGAGGATTCATCAGCCTTGACCAGCCAGTGTTTACCAGCCCAGGTTTATTTATCCTGCGCCTCATATTTTTCAATGACTGAAATCCAATATGGTCTCCTGCTGATGTACACCACAATGGTTTGAGATGCTTTTCTGTTCAGCATGGTTCTAAGAACAGTTTATGTGACTCACTCTGGACCTTGTCTTGACCTCTCGAAGCATTTCTTCTTGCAGAACTGCTGTGCACTGAATGTTCTTTTTGGGATTTTTTTATTTTATTTTTTTTGTACCATTCTGCATAACGACTGTCGTGTGCGAAAAAAACCCACAAGATCTGCAATTTCTGAAAAATTCAAGCAGCCCATCTGGCACCAAGTATAAGGTCAAGAGTTCTGCACATTTCGTTGTTAGACATGAACATTAATTGTTCATAAAAGCTTTTGATCGGCTCATTGCTCTGCTGCCGCATGATCGGCAGACTTGTCCAGGTATGTATACGTATCTGTACCGACATTTATACATGTTCATTATATATATATATACACACACACAAGTTTTTTTCTCATATTATTCAGTATGTGTGTGTGTGTGTGTGTGTGTGTGTGTGTGTGTGTGTGTGTGTATATATATATATATACACACACACATACACATACACACATATATATATACTGTGTACTGTACACACATACTGTATAATATTTGAATACTAAATTTATTGCTATATGTTATATATTGATATATACAATATTATTATTCATATTAGATTTATATAATGTACATCATGCTATTTTTCTTTTTCTGAAGTGTGTACACATTTTTGCCTCACTCTGTATATAGTCAAATGATAACGTGTAAGAACAAAATATATATTTTTATTCTATAATATTTTAAGTAAAAATATTGACTCTTGCATCATCCTTGACCTGGGCTTGGTCTGCTGTTAGATCATAGTATTCATAATCTATATGTTTTCCTACGTCCATTCATCTTACCAGGATCAATAGACTGTTTTTCCTCATCCTGTGCTTACACTCGCGGCTATTAAGCTACGCAGCATAAATCAACACACACTCTTATCTCTCTAGCCAGTATCACCGTACACATTGCTGTGTTTGTTCCTCCCTGTTCTGAGATTGCTCCATCATCCAGAGAGCATCATTTTTTTTTTTTTTTTTAGCAAAAAAACAAAAAAAACACATTGTTAATCATTAATACTCCTCGGGATTGATATTGAACCTTAGCTTCTAAATATAGGCTTTATAACCTTTTTGTTGCCGTGGAAGTACGCAGCTCGTCTCTCAGATCTTTCCAGACTTTATGAAGGCGACATGGCTGCGTTGCCTGGTGATGGACGTGGCTGCGTTTACATCCACCTCGCAATGGTGGTCAAATATCTGCCCAGCACAAATAGACACCATCGACCAGATGGTCACATGGTTAAATCATCACTGTGAATGCTTGGAGGCGCCTTGAGAGGCGATTTAGATGCCCTTTATACTGTACGTAGATGTGCCATGAAATGCCTGATTATGGATTAATATTCAATTACAAGCCAATTTAGATGATACATTTCACATTACACATTTCAGTTTATACATCGTTGACAAGAATTGATAATAAAAAAAAGGACAGTTATTAATATATTAATATACGTTAATATTACTTAATATATGATCATATACAGTAAGCATAATTCTATGATATATTTTATATACAATTGTCTATAAAGCAAAATAGATTAAGCACATGAAAACATTCTACTTTGTGTGACTTTGTAAACACCCCATTGCAAGGTACGTGATGTGTGTGTGTGTGTGTGTGTGTGTGTGTGTGTGTGTGTTACCTTGGCCTCCAAGAGCGGACTCTGGAGGAAAGCCACGCAGAAGAGGAGCAGCACGGAGCTGGTACGAGGGCCCGACATCCTGCAGACGAGAATGAAGCTGCCCCTTACGACAGAGAGATACGCCGTCACTGAGCCCTGGACCACAGATGGAGCGATCCAGATGGAGGCAGGGAGGGAGGGAGGGAGAGCCTGAACAAGAGCGAGGGAGGGAGAGGAAGAAAGGAAGAAAAGGGGAGGAGCCTGTCCCTAAATAAAAAGGGATGAGAAAGCACTCTTGGGAGAGAACGAGTCCCAGAATGAGCAGAACAGAACGTACACGAGAGAGACAGAGCGAATGAGGGAGGTAAATGTGAAAGATGTGAGTGTGGCTTGCATGAGACTGATGTGTAAGTTAACATGGAGGAGACCACGATGAAAAAACGTTTACATATTAAATATGATTCAGGTTCATACAAATGTAATTTAATATAGAGAGAAGTGAGGAGCAAATCAATTGGAAAAGCAGTTCATGCCTGACGTCGAAAACCTTTTAAAGCATAAATCAATCCATCATTCCATTCATGCATCCATCCATTCATTGATTCATTCATAATCATAATCCTGCCTCCGTAAAGGTCTCATGGTGGAGATGTTGGATTATATTAATCAACGCATATAGTTTTCCCTATACAGTGATATACACATAAATCAGCATCATAAGCAAACAATTTCCATTCTATGAAATGAATTTTGAGTAAATTATGCATGTATTATTATTATTATTATTATTATTATTATTATTATTATTATTATTATTATTATTATTGGTGCAATACTTTCTTATTTCTAACAAACAAAAATACCACTATACATTGTAAAAATACGAAATAAAACTGTACATATATATATATTTGTATATATTGTTCTATTTATATTTAAGTCTTTTGTTTATTCTTACATTTTCATTGCTGCTGGTGTCTACCAAACTACCAAAGAAATTTCATTGTATCTATACTACAATGACAATAAAGGTATCTTTATCTTTACCTTTTAGATTTTTTAAAAACTAAAAGTATTAAAAAGTATTGTAATCCCTTTTTAAAATACGTTTGATAGTAAACATATTAATAACGATGCATATGTCTTTGTAAGAAAACCTTCAGAAAGCTTGATTATATTTCAAATAAATACATTTGACCAAATGAAATATGAGGATTCACACATGTAAACTCTTTATCCCTTTAAAAACATACTAAGAATGATTTAAAAGCTTATTTTAGATATTGTACAGCACGCAGATGGTGAGGTGGCGCAGTGGTTAGGACTGAGGCTTCGCACTTCCATGGTCAAGGAAGAAACGCTGCTCTTACGCCGCTACATTCAGCTACGCTCGACTCTGTTAGTGAAACATTTCGCGGTTAGTTTTGCTGTTTTATTTAATGTTGCAATGTTAAAATATATAATTAGCAAATAAGCTAGAGGCTAAAAAAATCGATCATTTTCTTACATTTGTGCTGCTGGACACAGTTTATGGTTGAATGAGACTCTTGTACATACTGTATGTTCTAATGTTATTTTCTGCTGAGTCATTTGCAGGGTGACTGAATATACAGTAAATCTTACACAGGAAGTAGTTACACTGTTCACACATACACATGTTACCTACAGTAGGGATTTATTTCAAAAGCTTTATATTGTGAAAAAAGGGAGATTATGAAATTTGTGTTTCTTATTCCTTCATTTGCTATTATGTTAAGATATTTAGTTTTATTCATTTATTTTATTTAATTTATTTCATTTATTTTATTATTTGGAAATGTCAGAATTTGTACATTATTTCAGCATTTTGTCTGACTGTTTACATAATTTTCTAAAAATAAATAAATAAATAAATAAATAAATAAATAAATCGGACATTACGATGAAACAGTTACTCTTACTTGAGTACTATTTTGGATGACTCCTTTTTACTTCTACTTGAGTAATATTACTTTGAAGTACAGCTCCTCTTACGTGACTACAGTTTTTGGCTACTCTACCCACCTCTGCTTATAAATGAGGTATTATTATCCTATAGGAAGACTGAGATCAGGTCCAGCCTCACCCCTGGACTTTATTTCTGCATGTCCGGTAGAAACCCAAGACTTCACAAGTTATATAGGTTTTTGGTACAGTGACCCAATTCTCATTTAATAAATGTCATTATAAATATCTGTAAATTTTGTGGATGCGACCCATTGCAAGCAAAGAGACCAAGGTCACCGACTTGGCCTCCGAATTCCCCAGGTCCCAGTCCGATCGAGCATCCATGGGATGCACCGGACAAACATGTATGAACCACTTTGCAATCTGCTGCACCCAAAGGATCCGCTGCCGATGTCCTGGCAACAGAACCCACAGCAACACACCCGGAGATGCCCTGAGGGGGCAGAGCTGTGCCAGTGACACAAGGGGAACCTGAAACCTAGGTGGTTTTAATTTTACAGTATGCCTGATTGATGTAAATTAAAAGTCCGCCTTCATTTCTCTATATAATATAATATAATCCCCTGCTAGACTAATGCACTCAGAGTTACACGAGTGCTTGGATACCATCAAGGAAAGAAAGTTTTATCGGTACACTGGAGCAATGATCGAAACTGCCTGTCTGATTCACGACTGTCTGATTCAACACTGGCCCCCCAGGAACCCCGTTAACGACCCAAACATGTGGAAATATCAATAACTCCCAGCCGATTAGTAGTACGAGTGGTGTTGGTGAATGATTGTGTGTACAGTTCCCATAGACAGAGGGATATTATATGATATTATCATTTAAACATAATAAAAGTAGTATTTTTCCATGATGTCATTAATAATTGAAGGTAACTATATATGTTTGTAATTACTATAAAATATTGTTGAAAAACAATCCGGTTCAAAAAGACTGAATCGTTCTTCAGCCTGGGCGACGCTGGGTGTCTGCTTACCTTAAAGCACTTCATCACATCTTGTCTCGTCCTGGAGACATCAGCAATCTTTTACCCATAGGATCCATTTATGACCAGAAGATTTAACACACTTTATATTGACAAACTTGAACAGAACCAATAATGCAGAACTGTTATAGTGAAGAGCATACAAAGCTGTTTTTATTAGAATCCAAACATTCATTCATGCGCATTGGTACAGTATGGAAATGCAGAATATTTCTGAGTACATCCATACACAATGAATAAATGTAATAACAAAATTCACAACATGAATGAAAAAACAAACAAACATTAGTTTTACATAAACAACATTAGTAGATCATTAATAAATCACTTTGGAAAAACTGTTATAGGAAAATATTTAAAGGCCTAAGTGGCGTGATGATGTAAGATTACTGTACGATCACCTGTAAATCGATGGAATTAGAAAAGCTTTGTTTTTTTCCTGCTGTTGCCAAGAAACAGATGTGGTGACTCAACAGTAGGAGAAAGTCCACTCTGGCCTAGAGGACACTGATGGTCCAGTAAGCACGACCCTTAATTTGATCTCACCTCCAGGGGCAGAATATCATAGTTAACCATGGACTCTGATCTCAGCTTCCTAACAAGATGACGAATGCTGCGCTGTAATGTACAGTATACTGTATGTGACAAATGAAGAATATGAAACGAACTGTCTGTAGGTATATTTAGTCAAAAACATGTCAACATTGGATAATGTTTGGGTTTTGGAGTAAATTTTTAGGTTTGTATTAAGAGCTGATTAACATATAATACTCTGTAATATATATAGCATATATATATAATATACTACATGGCAATGAAGTGCGGCTACAGAACTTACTGTGTTGACCTGAACTGAACGAGGCGACTCCTAATGCTGATCCAAATCATCTGACTCACTCACAAACACGGTTCAACGACAGATTTTCTATCACTAGCTAGAAATGTTACAAAGCTGCTTATGTTAAAAAAGGTTAGTGAGAGGCGATATAGGGTACGTCCCACATTGCATATGCTGTACTTTATTTTCTATAGTGCTTATATTATACTGTACATTGTGTCTGGGGAACTTCAGACGCGGTGTGGGATAAAATCCATTGCAGAGACACACTTTCACACACTACGGACAGATTGGAAACGCCAGTTAGCCGAACCTGCATGTATTTGGACTGTGGGAGGAAAACTGGAATACCCGGAGGAAACCCACCAAGCACGAACTCCACGCACGCAGATCCGAGGTGGGAATCGAACCCTCGACCCTGAAAGGGCGAGGCCACAGTGCTAACCGCTATGTCATCATGCTGCCTTGTTTAAATAGTCACATACACTCCAATAGAGAGCAATAGTACGCAGTTAGTGTATGTGTTTGTGCTTGAAATGTTAGGAAACACGACTTCTGTATGATTTACAGCTCGTAAAAGTCTAACATGGAACACATATTTCAACATAAACTAGATGAAAACGAATCGGGTGGAAGAGTCGTACCCAAACAGTGCCTGAGAATTGAATAAAATAAATAAAATAAGAGAAGGTTCTTGATATTATTACTAATTATGGCCTACTACACTAGGATGCACTAATCAGCTGATTATTCAGGGAGCAGCGATGTGTCGTTGGTGAATGAGTCGACTCTCTGAACCAACTCCTCGAGGAGTCAACTTGCAAATCAGAGACTTTTACCATTTTATGTTAGATTCAGTTTGAGTGTTATTAATTATACATATGGAATATGAACAGGAATAAAAGACTATAACAGCACAAAGATGATTCGTACTTTGTGTCATTTGGTGTTTTTGATGCTGAATTATGGGACTACATGACGGAGCAGCAGCATGCGGCCGGGTAGCTCGTGGTGTACACTTCGTTCTCGTTCCCAAACACGATGTAAGAGTGGGATTTCTCTTTCCAGTCGTAGTTCACCTTGGTGACGGGGATCAGCTCGATGGTGTGACGCTGCAGTGGGAAACGTTCTCAGATAAAGTAACAAGCTACATGCAAAACACATTTAGTTTTAATGTACTCATGATGCTCGAGTGTCAGTAACTGCTAACACACCTGAGCACCTGCTACAGTTAAACACACACTCCATCAACATTAATATGCTTTTAACTCCATTACTAAAGAGTTGCAGTACCTGCTGCAGAATGCGAGAAGTCTTGATATACATGGATTGATGTTCTTGTATTAAACGCTCAGACACTTGGCTCAGTGAAGTGTCTTGGGAACTCGGCACTGGACCAAGCTGTAACACACATACAGTACACACACCAATGTGTTGAGTCTCTTTACCATTTGCACTGAAGGTATTATTATTATTATTATTATTATTATTATTATTATTATTATTATTACCATGCACTGGGAATCTGTGAACATTTCCTTTCCGGAGACCGTATTGAATTTCTCCGACTTCAGACCGCTCGACTGCTCCCCCAGGAAATCCTTTTTAAAAGTCATCCTTAAGGAGAACAAAACATGACCACACCTCACATTTGAGTCACAGGAATGTTTCATGCTCAGTTCCCAACAACACACTTCTTTTGCTATGAATCCTGGCATGCCATGGCGTCAAAAGGTTTCAAGTCTAGCTGTGCAACACTCCAACAGATGGCTTCATAAGGGAGTGTGCCAAAAGACATTGTCCTGTGTACATCAGATGCTGTGCAACTCGAGACAGCAAGTTAGAACAAACAGCGAATGTGAAATTAACCTTTTCGATACCACATGGCACAGTGGTAAAATTTAATGGCATAGAGAAACAGATGAATATATAGATTAAGATGTGCTACGAGGGTCTACCGATGCCTCAGGAGAGCCCAAATGACTGGGGATTTGCTGTCACATGACATGGTGCCACTACACGTCATGTGATCACTACATACCATATGTTGTCATCGCTTGTCATAGTAAATTGAAGTCCGCCGTAGGTGCTGATGTTATTATGCCGTAGCTCTGTAGCCACAAATGACTACGGATTGGCCACAGAAACATACAGTCACGGAACTGCTCCAAGAGATTGTGGCCCAGACCGGCAGACCAGGAATCACAACATATGTTAATCTTAATGATGTATGACTACAAGAAGATCTCACCACTGGATCTTGAGCGTCATGAAGACGAGGAGCTGCCTCATCCCTCGACACGTTTTACGTTCATAGCAGCCATTTCCACTGCACCTGCCACAGCTGCACACACACACACACACACACACACACACCAATTAAAAGGTAACATTAACGAACAGCCCCATTTCATCGTAATGGTTCCATATTAAGAAACGCATTTTCCCATGGGAAATAATCGAAATGCAGATAATCCGTTCCAGCCACCCAACAATATCACCAATATTCCCAATTTGCACCAACTGCTTTAAAAACGAAACTGAAAGCGGCTCCCTTTTCTTCTTGCTATCATCCTTGCTAACATTTTGGGGACCCGTGGTGTTCTGTCTTCACTAAATTTCGCCAAAATGCAAAATAAAACAAAACGAACCATATGAACTCACTTTTCTTGGCGTTCCAATGACGCAAGCCTATTTCAATTGGCCGTGCAAACGGATACAGGCGTAGCCGGAAGTTTGCGCAACCAGAAGTTCGCTTCGCACGCCGAGGCAGAATTTTAGTTCTTAAGCCGAAAAAATTCGTTCGTATGCCGAAAGTACCCCTGTATGTATCTCAAATGATTTGGGAGAGTGACAGGTGTATAGAATGAGTTTGAGAGAGTGATATGTTTCTCAGATGAGTGTGAGAGAGATATGCCTTAAATGATGAGTCTTACAGAGCAGTACGTGTCTAGGATGAGTTTAGGATAATTTTGACAGAAATCTGGTTCTCCAATGATGAGTTTGAGTGAGCAGTAGGCGTCGAATGATACTGTAAGGTTAAAAAATATCTACTATTTCCGGTACAAAACCAAATGTACTACGGGTTCGCAAGGTCTTAAAACCAAGTGAATGATCGTATGAGTTCTCCTACTGTACCAGAGCTCTCGGAACATTTGAACCCTATGGGTTGTGCAGACCTCTAGTGTTCAAACTGTGCAACTGCATTTCATTCATAACTAATACAGTAGAATACTAATTCCAGAGCTGTGACTCAATGCTCGAACGATGCAGATCATTTTTGTATTCTTTTTTTATTTTCATCGTTACACCTGTAATAATGTGATCGAGCTTCCGCATCGGGTTCCGCATTCGGTACAAGACAAGGACAAAATATATGCCCGGGCATAAAATGCAAAACCTCAAGTCAACAACTTCAACTGAATAATTTCAGAATATTCTGTTACTGTAGTGTTTATGATAAGTTTTTGACAGCAGTACGTGTCTACAGTATGTTGACTTGGGAAAGCAGTAGTATAGTACACTGTAAACCCGAATAAGTTGGCAAAACTCAAAACATTTGAGGTAAACAGTTACATCCAAATTTTTAAGTAATGATGTTTCCAATTTTAAGTAAACAGAACTATGAGTTTTTGAGTTTGTTGTACTTATTCGTTGCAAATTAAATAAATTGTTGTTGGTCTTTCACCTGCTCCTAGGAATGAGCGGTTTGTCACAAGGTTTTACACCAGATGCCATTCTGAACATAACCCTCGCATTTTGATCCGGGTTTGGGACAAGCACGTCATCCAGTGGCTGGGAATCGAACCCGGCCCTTTCGCATGGCAGGCGAAACACCTACCACTGAGCCACCAGCGCTCTGGTACTTTAGGGTGCCCAGATTTGTAAAGATTATGTGAAGACAGACTGATCCACCATCTTGATTAAAACAATTCAATGTGGGCAGTTTACGTGTGCATTGATGATGTCAGACACAAAATCGCTGGGCTGAAAGATTTTAAGTTGATGGAACTTTAAGGAGACAGTTACTGTGTCCTAAAATATCTCATTTGTTCAGCTAACTTGAAAAGTGTCATTTCTACAAACTCATAAATACCAAAAAGTTCTAAACACTCAAAAAGGTCCATTAATTTGAACTAATTGTGATTGTTTAAGTTAACACTACTCAATATGTTTAATTACTTTGAGCATTAGGGTTTACAGTGTAGGTTGAGAGTTTATGTCAGTAAATAAATTTTTTTTTGGGGGTGTCTCTACCCTGACTGAGGACGTATGCGGCACTCTAATGATCTTCTCTTGATCCTTAAAGAAAGCAGGTGCTTTGGCTTTGATCGCCCACACGTCTGGAGTGGACTGGATAAGTGCATCCACATGCTGACCTGAAACACACCAGCTGGAGTTTTTACTCACTCACTCACTCATTCACTCACTCATCGCTTTATCCCGTACACAGGGTCGCTGCTTTGAGGCGAATTTAGGAAATATGTAAAGGAACACAGCACACACAGCCAAAGTAATGTGTTTGCCTCATTGTCGAAAAGATCCTGTGCTTAAATATCGATAATGCCGCAGCATTCTATGGCCAAGAGGACAGTACTGGTTGGAACTTGGAACTGGCGGGAGGGAGAGAAATTACCAGGCACATTGTAGACACTAATGATGTCTTGGCGGATTTGGGGGTAAAAGGAGATTGTTGTCTGGACTTTACCTGTATACGGTTCATGGCTCTGTTCAGTAGATCTCTTCTCAGCGAAAGTCTCCAAGCGATACTATGAGGAAGGAACAGGAGGAGAACAAAGCAAAAGTCAAGAGAATGCGATCACAATCCTTACATGCAAGATACAGGCAGTCCCAGACTTACAAACGAGTTCCGTTCCGGGAGAACGTTCGTACGTAAGTCCGATTTGTTCTTAAGTCTGACAAAGTGAGTGTTACAGTATATGCCTTTGACACAATTATACAATGTAATCCATTCCAATCCACTTGACTATATCGGCCCTCTTTTCCAACACTGCCATCATGTGGCCAAAAAACGTAATCGCACATGCCATTGCCATGCTTTGTTTTCTCTCCGGTTTGAGCTGTTTTCCACTGTATTGGACTTCGAATCCTGCTGAGGATTTTCAGAAATTCGAATGATTCACCATCAGGACAGCTTTACAGGATGAACATTTTCTATCATCACGGACTGATTCAGTGAAACCGGTGAGCCCGACTAATTTTTCCCGCACCTCCACATGCACGCACATCCGATATACCAGACATTTTATACATTCACTTACACACTGAAAATATTCTATATAATATAATTCTATATAACCGGAAGTAGAAGTGCGGTCCGTTCACGTCCGCGTAAATGGATAACTCAAATGTTCGTAAGTCAGGGACTACCCGTACCCGTTTTCTTCCTGTTGCTTAAACAAGCTTTTCAATTAACTGTAAACCTTGAAAAATATAATTAATCTGGATGAAACGATACAATACGCTTGAATCAGAACAGCACTGCCCCCAGGTGTTAAAGGGCTCTAAGCTGGTGATGACGCCTTCTCGAGCCGGCGCAGATCTGTAACAGCATTTACTGGACGTGTAGCTAATAAACGCCTCGCGTGCAGCTTCCTCTGTGATGAAGGTGGTACTGGAAACAAAGACCAGACAACAACACTGGGTGAATAAATAAAGAAATAAATGACAGAGAATAAGAGTGAACAGTTCTGAGAGTAAAACCTCCGGCTGTACAGGGGATGTGGCAATAACTCCCATCAGAGTTCCTGTAATGTGCGAGTGGTTCTGGTGAATGATTGTGTGTACAGTTCCCACAGACAGATACGTCTCTTGCGCAAGGTAATGTACCAAATTATTCATCGATCTTTATGGATCAGGAGTCTCTACTCGCTGGATGTTCACAGGAATGTCTGCAGTGGCCTCCGAGCCACCTCATTATTGACGGACTTGTTCAAATGTATTACTGCGCGTAAGAGTCTCATCGCCGTGCTGAGCTCGAAGCCTTCTGTTAATGACATTGTTTTATGTCTTCATTCACCAGAAATTTCATCACGGGTATCGGTTTGACTCGAAACGTAATGTAAACAGGTCTCACATCCTGCGTGTGCCCCTGTCTTACCGCTTACAAATTTGTTCACATGCTTACGATTTTTTGCAATCGGTGTTTCTTTTAACCTTGTGCACGATTTCCTGTCCAACAGTGAACCGTGACATCCTGGTTATAATCAGTCATCGGTGTTTTCCTTAACTACTGACGATAACCAGTTGCTTGAATGAGAAGTTTAAAAACGGAGGAGACTGCGTCAAAGCCATGCATTTCAAAACGTGGAAACTTGCGCAAGTTGATGGTCTGTATGGTGTGTACATGTGCATCTACACTTAGCCATTTATTAAGTCATGACAAGTCTTATGACAAGCGGTATTGGCAGGCGGTATTGCAGTCTCTTTACCGCACTGTTGTGACGAAAAAAGAGTTGAGTCAAAAGGCAAAGCTCTCAATCTACCGGTCGATCTTTGTTCCAACCCTCACCTATGATCATGAGCATTGGGTCATCACGAATACAAGCGGCCGAAATGGGATTTCTGCCGAAAAGGTAGCTGGCTTTTTTTTTTTTAAGATGAGAAGCTCAGTCATCCGTGAGAAGCTCAGTGTAAAGCCGCTACTCCTTTGCGTGGAAAGGAGTCAGTTGAGGTGGTTCGGGCATCTAGTCACCAGGACGCCTGCCTAGGGAGGTCTTCTTGGCACGTCCAGCTGGAAGGAGACCACGGGGCAGACCAAGGACTAGATGGAGAGATTATATTTCCACACTGGCCTGGGATTCCCCAGACAGAGTTAGCTGAGGTGGGATTTTTGGAAAGAAGTTTGGGGTTCCCTGCTGGAACTGCTACCCCTGCGACCCGGATAAGCGGTTGAATGTGGATTATATACTGTAGTACCTACAGAAATAGTTAAAGATATATAAATTAAAAGGTTCTAAAAGGAGATTGGGATGGTGCTTACTTCCACTCGGGTTGAGCAGGGAGGTTCTCTGAGGCTGGCACGGGCACCGAGGGCATCAGGGGAGGGAGACACTCTCCTGCAAACACCAAATAGAGAAAAATATAGCGTGAGAAACAGAGTAAACTTTACCAGTCTGTTCTGATAAAAATAAATAAATAAAAAAAATAAATAAAATCAAAGAAAAAACATGGAATGTTTACTGAAACCCGCAATATAATACAGTACATTTCAATTACAGTTCATATACATGATATATACTGCAGAACAGGAAAAAAACTCAGCTACTAATACATGAATACAGTATAAGCACAAACCTGATGTTATATAGATTAAAATAAATTACACCAGGGGTGTTCAAGTCAAACCAGGACAGTACGGTGATGAGACTCTTAGTCACAGTAAAACATTTAAACGGTGCAAATCTGTTGTGGAATGAATCATCAGCGTTTCCCTTATTTCTTAAGAGGAAATTCGCTCTGAGACAAAATAGCATCCAAGATTCCACTTGTAATTTAAAGGCTCAGAGACAACATCTCACTGTGACATTGATTTCCACATGACATTTGGTCTCATGATGGCAGTGTTGGGAAAGAGGAAAGATTTACTCAAGTGGATCGGTATGCTTTATATTGTACATTTGCCAAAGCGGTATAAGACTCATCTCGTCCGACTTACAAACAAATCCGACTTACGAACGTGCTCCTGGAACTGAACTGGTTCGTAAGTAGGGGATAACCTGCACATATATTATCCCTAAGTAATATATGTTCTTTATACAATAAAGCTTAGTCAAAATCAAGCAGCAATAATGAGGAGTCGGGAAACAAACGTGCAGGAAACGATATCACAGTGGTTAGCATTGTTATCTTGCACCACCAGGATCCGGGTTGGATTCCTGCCTCGGATCAGCGCCTCTTACTATCTGCCACCCTCGCACTCAACCAAGTAGAGGAAAACCCAGCATAGGCTCAGCACCATGGTCAGATCCACCTCATGCACACAAAGGGCGGTGCACCTCAACTCCCTGTGGCCAATGGCAGCAGAGCACCTTCTATCCTGGTGCCAGTACTGAGGAGTAAAGAACACAATGGAGAAGATCAAGGATCGCTTCCATCGGCCAGGGCTTGAGGCCAAAGTAAAGAACTTCTGTCATTGGTGTCCCGACTGCCAGTGAACCGCGCCCAAGAAGCCGCCGCCCCCAACCCCCCAGTAATTCCTCCGCTGATCATTGGAACACTCTTTGGACGTACTGGGATGGACCTGGTCAGCTCACTTCCAAGATTTGTGAGGGGCCATGAGTACATCTTGGTAGTGATAGACTATGCCACATGCTATCCTGAAGCCCTTCGACTTCCAAAGCCATCGCCAAAGGGCTAATGCTGCTCTTCAGTCGCGTGGGCCTACCAAAGGAGCTTCTTACTAATCAAGGTACCCCCTTTATGTTAAAATTAATGGCAGATACTTGTCGGCAGGTGAAGCAGATCCGCACCTCCGTTTATCACCTCCAGACCAATGGCCGGTGGAGAGGTTCAATCAAATGTGATCAGCGAAGGCTTCGCCTCCTTCGAACTACTGTTTGTGAAGAGGCCTCACGGCCTGCTGGATGTAGCAAAAGAGGATTGGAAGGAGCAGCCCTCACCGTTCCGTTCTGTAGTGGAGTAGGTATGAGATGCGCAGTCCAAAATCACCCAAGTATTCCCCATAACGTGAGAGCGCATGGAGCAACCACGAGCAGAACAATGGAAAGCATATCATAGGCCAGCACAGACCCGAGAGAACCTAGTGCACCTGCTTCTACCCAGTGCCCATTGTAAGTGTTTGGCTCAGTGGCAGGGACCCTACACTGTTATGGAGCGAATGGGGCCAGTAAACAACAGACTGCAACAGCCGAGTAAGTGCTGAGCTCCATCACATAAATCTTTTTAAGAAATGGATTGAACCATTGCTACTCGTTTCAGCTCTTCTCTCTCTCTCTTTCGAAGCAGAGTTGGGAATTAGTGCAGTGGGGGGGGGGGGGGGGGAGGACCTTTCACCACTACAGCAATAAGAGCTGAACACGCTTATAGAACAGTTCCAAGATGTGTTCTCCTTAGAACCAGGGCTCACTAACTTGTGAAACACGACATCAAAACCTCACCTGGTATGATTGTCCGCTTACGACCCTACAGAGCCCCAGAGGCTCACCACCGTGCCAGCGAAGCTGCACCCAAAAAAGGGACAAGCCAACACCAGACGGGTGAGTGGGATATACTGGACGCAAGACTCACACACCTTCTTTTCTCCCCTCTCTGTAGCTCCCCTGTAACTGTAGCTGGGTTACTGTACACCCTGGACGGGGTTCCAATCCATCACAGGGCACAAGCACATACAAGCAATCACACACACACATATTATGGGCAAGTTGGAAATGTGAATTAGCCTAAAATCTGCTTGTCTTTGGTCTGTTGGAAGATGCCAGAGGAAACCCACCAACCACAGGGAGAAAATGCAAACTCATAGCATCATATCGCCTGATATGGGTAAAATGAATGAAGAAGAGCTCAAAGAGATGTGGAAGAATTAGAAATATAGTTATATTATGTAGTAAAGGAGAATATCAGAAAACAAAATTATTTATAACCTTAAATTTAAATGCATCTGATAAAAAGTAACGGGAAATCGTTTTAAAAGCTTAGGATAGACCGAATAATTCAACGTATAGGAAAAACTGCAAGTGTAGTTCACCTTGGTGACGGGGATGAGCTCGATGGTGTGACGCTGCAGTGGGAAACGTTCTCAGTTACGTGCTAAAAAGCACTATGCAAAAAAAAAAAAAACATTTTTCAATGTACTTATGATGCTCGAGTCAGTAACTACTAAAACACACACTTTAATTCTAACATAAACGATTATATGAAAGTGCTATAAATGGATTATCTGGTAACATTAATGTGCTGCCAACATCAGTACTGAAGAGTCGCAGTGCGCTGCTGCAGAATGTGGGAAGTCTGGAAATACTTTCAGTCTCTGCCATCTGCACTAACGCTATGCCTATAAGCACGACGCGCGTGTGTGTGTGTGTGTGTGTGTGTGTGTGTGTGTGTGTGAAAGCAGTTTTATTACTATGGACTCTCTGAATTCAGACCGCTCGACTGCTCGGCCATGTATTTTTCTTTTTCATCCTTTAGTCCTGAGGAGAGCAAAATATGACCAGACCTCACACTTCAGTCACAGTCACACAGCTTGAAACATTCCTACTTAATCCATACACAGTTATTTTTAAATGGTAAAAGATAAGAGTCTAATCTATTAAAATAAGTCTCTTGAACGCTGGAGATCTCAGCACTTGATCTTGAATGTGATGAAGAAGAGGAGTCTGTTCTTCCCTAGACACTCTTTACATTCACAGGAAACATGTCCACAGCACCTGTCACAACTGAACACACCCACTCCCACCCAAATGCGCATATACACACACTTGTTCTGTATAAGTCTATAAATAGTTGCGTTATTCTTCCACTGTCACAACAGGACCTGCAGATTTAAGGTCCATAGCATGATCTGGTACCACCACACGTGAAGCAGACTGTCTGCCTACTTTTGTCATACGTTGAATTATGTTCAGTATGAGGAACATAACAGAACAGAATTGAGTGGTTCTTCTCATGAGTCCTCAAGTCTGAGTCGTTCGTTCCTTTGTTGCGCGACTCCCATAGACGCTTTGCAGTGCAGTAGATTCAAAAGAACAGAAACGAAGTAGTGGAGTGGAGTGTGGAGCGGAGGTGCGCAGGTGATCATACTGTAACTTGGCTTGAAAGGTAGGCGTGACCTGGCGTGCTGTGACAAAAAAAACGGATCAGAAAAAAAATTTATAGACATGTATTGGTCTGGAAAGGGATTACAAAGTAATTTCTCAATGCATCTGATACTTTGTAAAGCTGAAAGAGAGTTGGGGAACTGAAAGAGTTGCCTCGTATTGGGAAACAATCATCTGGGAGTCATTTTGTCTGACTCACAGACAAAAGTTGAAATTCGCATTATTGGCAAAAAAAAATTACAGAGCTGCTCATCTAAGCAATAGGGTTCAGTTATCAAATAAACTCACATAAACCCTATTAAATTAGATGTCAAACATTATAAATCCCAGGAGAGTATAGCAGTAATTAGGGCCCAAGCACTATAGCCCCCAGGGGCCCCCACACAAGATTTTGCTGGATTGCTTATACACACTTTCATGTAGGCACACGAAACTAGGGTCACATTTAGAGCTCATTGAGCCGAACAACTTGTCCTGGGCTCAAGTCAACAGGAGGCTGGTTATTTTGGGTCGTTCGCAAAAATGCACCCAATGGATTTTGATATACTCCTCCTAGGGAAATTATCCGATCGCTACCAAACCGGGCCGATGGGATCTAAAGACATTGCGGATGCAAAATTGCGGAGGGATTTTTGATATCTCAAACGGGTCGGCTGTGATAATGTCTTAAACTTACACCAAAACATTATTGATAACTTTCTGTGTGGCATTGTATTGAGTGACATCACATTCAGGAACATCATAGTGTGTCGCTTACATTCCAGCATCTGCGGCCTATTGTACACACGTACACATCACAAATGTCAACACTCACACACACAAACACACGCATACAAACATATATATATATATATATATATGCAAAAAAATATTTTTTTGCATTATGTAATTAATAATTGCAGTTAACTATATATCTTTTTAATTCTTATCAAATATTGTTGGAGAAACAGCCTGGGCGACGCTCTGTATCTGCTTACCTTAAAACAATGCAGAACTGTTATAGTGAAAAGCATACTGTCCAAAGCTGTTTTTATTAGAATACAAAAATGAATTCATGTTCATTGGTACAGTATATAAATGCAAATTATTTCTGAGTACATGCATATAAATGTAATAATAAAATTCAGAGCATAAATGAAAAAACATAAGTTTTACAGAAACAACATTTTTGTAGCTAATCAGTAAATAAGGAATAAATCACTGTGGACAAACTGCATTACGAAAATAATCAAAGCCTAGGTTGTGTGATGACATAATATTACTGTTACATCACTTGTAAATTGATCAAATTAAAATGAGGACGCAAACCCTTGACCCACAATGCATAGAAGATGTGCTGCTATGTGACAAAATCTGTTTTTTGGCAAATCGCAATATTACTAGAAAAGACATAATAAAACCTGTTAGTGTGCTATTACATGAACATTTGGAAAGTTATTGATAGCAAAAAGCTGACGGCGCTGCTAAGTCTCACCTTTTCGTCCTGTAACTGTACAACTGTACTGTGTGGATTAATTGGCAAATGTGGCTCAGCAGTTAAGCTTCTTGGCCACTGATGGTCCAGTAAGCATGACCTTTAACTTCCGCACCTCCAAGCCAGGTGAAAACAGTGAGCCTCGATTGAAAGATATTAATGATGATGTGTCGTGTTATATCGCTAAAGACATTATGCCCTTATACACAGTTAAAAAAAACATGTAAAATGCTGTCAGGCTCCTGTTTGATTTTATTCAGCATGTAAGTTACATGTGGTTTACAAAATTGTTTAAATGATTTAATATATATACTTTTAATCCAAATAAGCAGTTCATATTTGGTTATATCGTTTTGCTTAAGTAAATAATAATTAAAAAAAAACCCTATATTGTCTGTTTTTTTAAAAATCTTTTTATTTTAAGCAAAAAAACATTTTTAAAATCAAAAATCGAATTTGGTCTAAAAAAATTGGAGATTCAATTTATAGGGCATATCGCCCAGCTCTACTTCACTGTAATGTAAAGTAGATGTGACAAAGGAAGGCTTCTTCTTCTTACAAAAAAAAAAAAAAAAATCATAAATCAAAGTGAGGGTTATTAGGGCAGAGACATGCATATGGACTCTGAATTGTCATGTTATATAGGGTGCGTCTCACATCACAACCTGGAACTGGAACCTATCCCAGGGGACTTTGGACACGATGTGGGGTAGAATTTGGGAACACCAATTAGCCTAAACTGCATATATTTGGACTGTGGGAGGAAACTGGAATACCCGGAGGAAACCCACCCAACCACGAACTCCACGCACGCAGATCCGAGGTGGGAATCGAACCCTCGACCCTGGAAGAGCGAAGACACAGTGCTAACCGCTATGTCACCATGCTGCCCTGTACTGAATAGCATGTCTAAATGTCAAAACTCCAATGGAGAGCAATAGTATACGTATAGTATAAAGTATACATATATAATAATATACGCAGTTAGTGTATGTGTTTGTGCTTGAAATTGAAGGGAACACGACTTCTGTATGATTTACAGCTCGTAAAAGTCTAACATGGAACACATATTGAGTGTTATTAATTATACATATGGAATATGAATAGGAATAAAAGACTATAACAGCACAAAGATGATTCGTACTTTGTGTCATTTGGTGTTTTTGATGCTGAATTATGGGACTACATGACGGAGCAGCAGCATGCGGCCGGGTAGCTCGTGGTGTACACTCTGTTCTCCTTCCCAAACACGATGTAAGAGTGGGATTTCTCTTTCCAGTCGTAGTTCACCTTGGTGACGGGGATCAGCTCGATGGTGTGACGCTGCAGTGGGAAACGTTCTCAGATAAAGTAACAAGCTACATGCAAAACACATTTCGTTTTAATGTACTCATGATGCTCGAGTGTCAGTAACTACTAACACACCTGAGCACCTGCTACAGTTAAACACACACTTCCCTCTAATTCCATCATGAAATTGCGATGAAATTGAATTTAATATGCTTTTAACTCCATTCCTTAAGTGTTGAAGTACCTGCTGCAGAATGTGAGAAGTCTCGTTATCCTTAGATTGATGTTCTTGTATTAAATGCTCAGATGCTTGTCTCAGTGAAGCGTCTGGGAAATCCACCACTGGATCAACCTTTAACAGACATGAACGTGACGTGCGCTATTATTATTATTGTTGTTGTTGTTGTTTTTGTTCTTCTTCTTTTTCTTATTATTATTACCATGCACTGGGAATCTGTGAACATCTCCTTTCCGGAGACCGTACTGAATTTCTTCGGCTTCAGTCCGCTTGACTGCTTCCCCAGGAGATCATTTTTATAAGTAATCCTGAGAAGAACAAAACATGACCCCACCTCACACTTCAGTCACAGGAATATTTAATAGTTTCATGCCCAGTTCCCAATATCACACTTCTTTTGCTTTGAATTTTCAGTTTTGTAACACTCCAACAGATGTTGGACAAGTCTGTACACACAGTGAGCACCGAACTTCATAGGTCAGTGTGCCAAAAGACATCGTCCTGTGTACATCAGACGCTGTGCAACTGGTGCACCATGTTGCTGCCAAGTTTGTCCCCAGGCTGCTGATCCAGGGGCAGAAGACGACTGCGTTGAAGTCGGCCAAGAACACTGCCAGCATGCCGTGGATGACCTGTCCTTCATATCGCGGATCACTGCCGGTGGCGAAACGTGGGTGTTTGGGTACGACCCTGAGACAAAGCAACAGTCTTCACAGTGGAAAAGCCCGTCATCATCACAACCACAAAGGCGAGACAAGTCATTTTTCGACATTCACAGCGTTGTGCTTAGAGAATTCGTCACTGGGGGCCAGACCATCAATAGCAAATTCTACTGCAAGATTTTAAGGTGTGTAAGGGAGGATATACGGCGTAACAGAGAGCTTGTAAACAGAGCTAATCTTGAAACCTGATACCACTTATAAACTCATAAACTAAAATAGATGAATTTATACAGTAAGACCACAGTAAGGCAAATTTCTAACAAATTTCTAGTAGCTCTAAGATGTGCTACGAGGGTCTACCGATGCCTCAAGAGAGACAAAATGACTGATGATTTGCTGTCACATGACATAGTCCCCCTACATTAGATGCTATAGATGTTGTCATTACTTGTCATAGTAGATTGTAGTATACTGTAGGTTCTATTGTAATTATGCCTTCTGTCTCTGGGGCAGCTACACCTGCCTAATATTGACTACAGAAGGCCATAAATGACCAGGAATAGGTTAGGAAAACATACAGCACTTCACAGATACAGAATTTGTAGGACAGACTGGCAAACCAGGAACCACTATAAATCCCCAAGCTGTGATCTTAATAATGTACGACTACCAACAAGATCTCACCACTGGACCTCGAGCCTCATGAAGGCCAGGAGCTGTCTCTTCCCTCGGCACAGGGTACACTTATAGTTGCCTTTTCCATTGCACCTGCCACAGCTGCACACACACACACACACACCACACATAACAACAAATACAGGATTATGCAAAAGTTTGGGCACCCCTTGATTAACAGATTTTGGTGATTTTTTTTTTTAATTGAGAAGATGTTACCACAGTCTCTCTTGGAAATGGAAAAAATGCACAATATTTTCAACAAACATTGGTGCATAGTTACTTTTTATTTCATAAATTAAACAAAGGTAAAAAAATAAAAACATTAATGTGGCACTGTGCAAAAGTTTGGGCACCCTACATAATCAGTAATTAGTAACACCTACAGATGTCACAGCTTGCAAACGCTTTTTATAGCCGCTAAAAGTCTTTCAGTTCTTGTACTTGGGATTTTCTCCCATTCTTCCTTGCAAAAGGCTTCTAATTCTGTAATATTCTTTGCTCGTCTTGCATGCAGAACGTTTTTAAGATCTACCCACAAATTTTCAATGATGTTTAAATCAGGGGACTCTGATGGCCGTTCCAAAACCTTCAGCTTGCGTCTATTGAGGTATTCCAGAGTGGATTTTGAGGTATGTTTAGGATCATTGTCCTGTTGTAGAAGCTCCTCTTTTCAGTTTCAGATTTTTTACAGATGGTGTGATGTTTCCTTCCAGATTTTGCTGGTATTTAGTGGAATCCATTCTTCCCCCCACCCGTGCAATGTTTCCTGTGCCACTGGTGGCAACACAACCCCAAAGCATGATAGATCCACCGTTATGCTCAATAGCTGGCCAGGTGTTCTTTTCATGAAATGCTGCTCCTTTTTTTTCTCCAAACATGAATTGTGGCCAAGGAGTTCTATTTTAACTTCATCAGTCTACAGCACTTGTTTCCAAAATGCATCAGGCTTCTGTAGATGTTCAGTTGCAATCTTCTGACGTTGGATTTTATGATGGGACGCAGGTAAGGTTTTCTTCTGCTGACTCTTCCATGAAGGTCTTGTGGAACGGTGCACCATCACTCCCGAGTCTGCTAAATCTTCCTGCAGATTTTTTCAGTCTAATGGGGGTTTGATTTGTCTTTCTGACCAGCATACGAGCAGTTCTCTCCAAGCGTTTTCCAGATCTCATGTTGACCTCGACAGTTCCCCCGAACTACCATCTCTTACTTACATTCCTCCCTGTGGAAACTGCAAGCTGATGACGCTTTGCTATCTTCTTGTAGCCTTCTCTTGCACTGTGTGCATCAATAACTTTCATTTGCAGAGGTGCTTAGAGGAACCCATGGTTGTTGAGTGTCTGCAAGTGTGTGCACAAGGTTTGAAGAGCCAAAGTATTTGTAAAGCTTTGAAACTGCCATTTACTAATGACAGCTGTTGCCATGCATCAGATCTAATGAGCCGATTAAGGTCTCAAAGCTTGTAAAAAGAATCTGAGACTCTGGAACGCTTAGGGTGCCGAAACTTTTTCACAGTGCCATTATAATGTTTTTTTTTTAAATATTTTTTTTATCAGTTTATGGCATAAGCAGTAACTATGCATCAATGTTTTCTGAAAATATTGTGCATTTTTTTCCATTTCCAAAAGAGAATGTGTTAACATCTTTATCAAGGGGTGCCCAAACTTTTGCACAAGACTGTATAACATTAACCAACACCCTCTTCTCATGTTAAACACAAAAACTTATGTTTTGAAGTTATGTTTCCATTAGGAAAACCTGCATAACTGTAATGGTTACGTGGCATACTTTTCTTTTCTCTTGCCGTCACAGTCGGAGCAGATCTCGTCCCCGTTGCAAAAACCGCTACCGTTACAACCCCTGCAATTGTGCTGAAAATAGATCGCATTGAGAGACATCATTCACACTGACACAGGATGAGAACATGGAGTAATAACGTAACTGTTGTAACTTTTGAAATTGAACTCACATTACCAGACCCGCCACAGTTTTTGCATCGCATTATCCCCGCCCCCTTGCAGGCATGGCAGTTCTACACATAATCATATATACACAGATTTACACATTCAGCAATGATCATGTTTAATGTACCATCTTTAACCTTTACAGGTCACAGGTTGACTGCTCTTAGATGGGAAGCACTCTGGTATGTATGTGTTTATGATGAGTTTGGAAGAGATATACAGTAGTACGTCGGCATAAAGTTCTTAAAGTGAGACTGTGTACTGTGAAACACATTTACTCATAGGAAATAATGTAAACGCAGATAATCCATTCCAGCCACCCAAAAATATTACCAATATTCCCAGTTTCCAACACTATAATCATATTTTTGCATTTAAAACAATCAATATATTTACATAGTAAATGAAGTAATATATGAAATAGATGGATATTAAACCTCAGTTAGACTTAGTTTATGATTCCTCTTGGCGTCGGCTGCTTTAAAAACAAAACTGAAAGCGGCTCCTCTTTCTTCTTGCTACCGCCCTTGCTAACATTTTGGGGCCCCGTGGTGTTATGTCTTCACTAAATCTTGCACAAAACGCAACGCCTTCCACTGACGCAAAGCAATTTAATTGGCTACCGGAAGTTTGCGCGACCGGCTTGTTCGCTCATATGCTAAAAATGCTTTGCGTGCTGAGAGTTTGAGAGAGCGATATGTTTTTAAGATGAGTTTGAGAGAGCAGTATGTGTCGACGATGGGTTTGAGAGAGATATGACATAAATGATGAGTTTGGGAGAGGAGTAGGTGTCCAGGATGAGTTTTAAAATATGTACAGAGGGATAATACTGTAAACATAAATGTTTTGGTTCACCAGATGTTAAAATTAAATAAATGATCATATCAGTTCTCCTACCGGAGCGCTCGGTACGTTTGAACCTTGTGGGTTGTGCAGACATCTGGTGTTCAAACGCTGCAACTGCATTAAATTCGTAACATATAGAATACTAATTCCAGAGATGTGAATCGACACTCAAACAATGCAGATATATATATACAGCACAGACAAAAAGTTTGGACACCTTCTCATTCAAAGAGTTTAAATTTGGCAAGAAAAAAGCAGCTAAGTAAAGAAAAACGAGTGTCCATCATTACTTTAAGAAATGAAGGTCAGTCAGTCTGAAAAATTGTTAAAACTTTGAAAGTGTCCCCAAGTGCAGTCACAAAAAGCATCAAGCGCTACAAAGAAACTGGCTCACATGCGGACCGGCCCAGGAAAGGAAGACCGAGAGTCGCCTCTGCTGCGGAGGATAAGTTCATCCGAGTCACCAGCCTCAGAAATCGCAGGTTAACAGCAGCTCAGATCAGAGAGCAGGTCAATGGCACACAGAGTTCTAGCAGCAGACACGTCTCTAGAACAACTGTTAAGAGGAGACTGTGTGAATCAGGCCTTCATGGTAGAAGATCTGCTATAGGAAACCACTGCTAAGGACAGGCGACAAGCAGAAGAGACGCGTTTGGGCTGAAGAACACAATAAAGAACACAAGAAAGAAAACTCGCTGAATGAGAAGGGGTGTCCAAACTTTCGGTCTGTACTGTATACAGTATATATATATTTTTCATTTGCTTCGTTACACCTGTAAAAGTGTTTATGATTAGTTTTTGACAGCAGTAGGTGTCTATATTGACTTTGGGAAAGCTGTATTTTTTTGGGGGGTCTCTACCTTGACTTTGGAGGTATGCGGCACTATGGTGGTGTTATCCTTGTCATCCCTAAATAAAACAGGTGCTTTGGCTTTGATCGCCCACAGTTCTGGAGCAGGCTGGTTAAGTGCATCCACATGCTGACCTGAAACACACCAGCTAGAGTTTTACTCACTCACTCACTCATCACACGATTCTGTTTATCATAATATTTCCTCAGCTGCATTGTAATTTTCATTACTGGAACTATAGCCAAAATTTGTGTATATAGACATGTTGAGGGTCTGTTTATAGAAAATGTAACATTTTATTTTTTTTTTCTGATGAAAAGAACAAAATGACTGAGATTTGTTCATTTTGATAATCGAGATTTAAAGAACCAATTCACTAAAATGATTTAAACTTCCCATCACTACTGGTAACAGTCTCTAGTTAGGAGGAGCATATCCTCTCACCTGTCAATCACTAGCCAACTGTCAGCATTTGTGAGCTCGCATTTGCAAAAAAGGGCCAAATATGAACAGGACTTTCCTGTGTTTCAGCTGTGCTTCATGCTTCCCTTATTCAGCATGTTCACATTCCCTGGAACTGGCGGGTGGATGAGAAATTACCAGGCACATTGTAGACACTAATGATGTCTTGGCGGATTTGGGGGGAAAAAGGACATTGTTGTCTGGACTTTACCTGTATACGGTTCATAACTCAATTTCGTAGATCTCTTCTCAGTGAAAGTCTCCAAGCGATACTATGAGGAACAAAGCAAAAGTCAAGAGAATGCAATCACAATCCTTACATGCAAGATACAGGCAGTCAGTGGTCGAATAGTAAAAAAAAAATTTCAAGGGGGCTGGTGTGGTCAAGTTTTTTTTTTTTTTTTTTTTTTTTTTGGTGGCAGAGGAGGTACAACTAACCATACTGTACAAAATGATTGTGAAATATGTCACATTTTTACATTTTATTTTGTTAAGAACAGTTTTATTAGCAAAATATAAGTTTAATGAAATCAACTTGGAGCCATCAAAACAAACCATACATTTAAACATCCAACTGACAAAACTATAATTTAATCCTTTCCATGGCTTTCATCTGGGGAAGATTAGAAGAGTAGAATACAAATCTACATTAACATTGAACTGTAGGTGAACTGTACTGTAGTTTTGTATGAATACGCACCAGTCTCTCTCTCTCTCTCTCTCTCTCTCACACACACACACACACACACACAGAAAAATAATCAAATTATTATACTACTATGAATTGAAAAAATCTATTTTTGACCCTCTTGTACCCAAGCATGTAGGTGAAGCCAAACACTGGCATCATGTGGACAAAAACTTTAATCGCTAAATAAAACTCGGTGAAAGATTTTTTTTTTGGCTTTCTCTTTGTTTAAATCGCAAGAGGAATCCCAGATGCCACTTTGACTCTGTTTTCCGCTGTATCGGACTGTTTGAAGCCGACTCATTTCTCCCACACCCTCACACTCACACACATACAACATACAGGACTTTGGACATTTTATACATTTACTTCCACAATGAAAATATTGTATATAATTGTAAATATCGTTTGTTTTTCTCCCTCTCACCCTGTAGGTGTTAAAGGGCTCTAAGCTGGTGATGACGCCTTCTCGAGCCGGTGCAGATCTGTAACAGCATTTACTGGACGCGTAGCTAATAAACGCCTCGCGTGCAGCTTCCTCTGTGATGGAGGTGGTGCTGGAAACAAAGACCAGACGACAACACTGGATAAATAAATAAATTAATTAATTAATAACAGTGAATAATGAACCACTCCGGATAAGGGCGTGCCCTTAATGTTTAATGGACGTTCCAGGATGTTTGACTAAGAATAAAAGAGAACAGTTATGAGAGTAAAAACTCCCTTTATTCCGCTATATACAGTAATCCCCTGCTACACTAATGCACTTTTCCCAGTGTTTCCCAGTGTGCACTAGGTAGAAAGTTTTCTCAGCCGGAGCCATGATCAGACTGCCTGCATCACGTCTGCAACGCTGGCCTTCCAGGAACTCCTGTAACATGTGGAAATGACTTGGAGTGAGCTCAGGACTGACGGAGTGAGCATACTACCAAGCCAAGGTCCTGTAATGTGCGAGTGGTGCTGGTGAATGATTGTGTGTGCAGTTCACGCAGACAGATGCTGTGCTTGCGCAAGTTTGTGACAAGTCACGTTAAGATGAATAACTTACACACGGACAGTTATACAGTACATGGATCATGCATACTGCTGATTAATGGGTTGTATAAACACTATTTATTTCCACTTTTTAGTTCAAATTAGCATAACAGCATTGATTATAAAGAAAGTTGTCCAGGTGGTGATTATATTGGCCCCTAGGCAGTGTCTGAGTTATGTTCCGCTCTTGTGTAGTGAACAAACAGTGAGCCATAAGAATGACATAACAGCGCTGCACTGTGGTGGAAAAGTACACAGGTAATAGACATAAGCCTGTCAAGATAGAACAGAACAGAACAGTATTGAGGAAGTACAAGGTACATCATGGTTTATTGTGAAAAGGCAAACAGATTGCTGGACAAACAGACAGAAACACACAATACACTCTTTATAATAAACCTGGACAAAGATTATTAGGAGCAAATCTGTCTGAGAACCCAATTTGTTTATAATATATAAATTATTACATTAGATTAATCATCTGAATTATTATGATTATTATTATAATCATTTAGTAGCTACAGAAACAGTTAAAGATACATAAATGAAAGGTTCTAAAAGGAGTTTGAGATGGCGCTTACTTCCACTCGGGTTGAGCAGGGAGGTTCTCCGGGGATGGCACGGGCACCGAGGGCATCAGCTGAAGAAGACACTCTCCTGCAAACACCAAATAAAACAAACAATCAGAGAATGTTCACTAAGACACACAATATCATACAATATAATACAATAACTACAGTTCATGTGCATCATATTCTACTGCAGAAGAGGGAGAAAAAAAATACTAATCAAACATAAATATAAGCACAAATCTGATGCTACAGTATACAGATAAAAATTAATGAGGGGTGTTCAAGTTAAACCGGGACTTTTGACACATTTTTGGGTGAATAAGGTGGTGTAAGACTGATTGACAACGACAGAAGACTTCAAGCGCAGCACGGTGATGAGACTCTTAGTCCCAGTAAAACATTTGAACAATGCAAACGAATTATTTTAAAAATCGACAGATGACTTTTTGCCAACTTGCAAAACAGTAAACATCTGTCTGTGGGAACTGTACACACAATCATTCCCAATGTTAGGAACATTTCTGTGCCGGATTTAAGAATCTACTTTAAAATAAAATACTAATAATCTACTTGCTCACTCAAGAAGTACAACTTAGTGTAAACAAGGCGTCAGATACTCGACCTTACAGAATGTGATTTCTGTGTATTAATAAGTCAGACAGAGAGTTTCTGCCGTACAGAAAGACACACAGACATGTACGTGGGCTTCAACCTGAAATAATAATAATAATAATAATAATAATAATAATAATAATAATAATAATAATAATAATATCACTGATTACATTAAAGATCAGCAGATTATTTCAAGCTTTAACCTTCAACGTACAGTATTTCTACAAACTCTTCCACTAGTAACTGAATACTGCTTTATGGAGATTACCTTCCACAACCTGCTTTAGCGCCCTGCTTTTGTTTCCATGGAAACGCGGCGAGCTAGCTAGTCTGGGATTAGCCGCTTGTTTTTTTTAGCAATGCATTTTTAATATGGTTTTTGATATTTTCTTAAATAAAAAATATAAATATAAAATGATACAAATGATATGAAACAGCAAAGTTAAGTAGGTTAACTTTATTTGTAACTTAACTATTTTTAACTATTGCTACAAACTCTTTAAACGCCAATGATGGGTACTAATGCTATTATTAATGATGTTGAATATATTATTATTATTATTATTATTATTATTATTATTATTATTATTATTATATACAGATTTCACCTCCTTCATCGTCCGGAGTTCCCTCGTACCCTGGCACTGTGTCGTCACATTCAGCAGGGGTCGCTGTTGGAGCAGCAAACTCAGACATGGCTGAAACAAACACACCAAACCTGTTAAGTGTTGAACAGAATCACAGGTTTCAAAGTGCAGAAACACTGAATTAAGAGATGCCTGTTTTTATTACGTCATTACATGCAAAGTGTATAGTACAAACGTAATTATTATCTTTTTAAATCGGAGGATCAGTTACGGCTTTCCTGCCCTATACACACACACGCACACACACACACACACGCACACACACATATTATCTCTAATTATCAAAAGCAGACAAAACAAGCAGCAAATATAGTTGCAAGCAACGATGAGCGGCCCAAGCACCATGTGCCATCGCCACCCGGACGCACCACACAACCTGTTTGTCTTTTGAGCGTCTTTTGAGACCTACAATGTAGGCCTCTGGGTTTCGTATGAAAATATAAAGAAGCGAGTGTGATAAAGTTACCAGAAGAAAACTTTTATCTTCTCCAGCATGCTCAGTAAAACCAAACAACTGTTTTAGATCTCAAAACTCTGTATCTAAAACTACTGATTCTGTTTCAAGCTAAGAATTTTCATACAAAATGTTTACTTTATTACTCTTTAATGCTCTTTACAGAAGTTTTTTTTAAATACTGAAATGGTTTCAAAAGCATCTTTGTTGATGCCATCATTTTTGTATGAGCCCAAGACTATTGCACAGTCTTTTCCAAGACTTTTAAAACAGCTGGTAGGACGTGCTGGAGAATACGAGTTTTTCTGGTCGTCACACTAACTACGGCCCCACGGATTCCTGCCTCAGCAATCAGCAACAGAAATCCGCTGATGCTATTCCTTCTCTCTTATGGCTCCAAAATCACTTTTAAATAATAATAATAACAACAATAACAACAACAACAACAGCAACAATAATAATAACAATAACAACAACAATAATAATAATGAATAACTAATAATAATAATAATAGTTATATAATAATAGTAATAATAACAACAACAACAGCAATAATAATAATAACAATAATAACAACAACAACAACAATAATAATAATAATAATGAATAACTACTACTACTAATAATAATGATAATAATAATAGTTATAATAATAATAATAATAATAATGATTATTATTATTATTATTATTATTATTATTATTATTATATACTACTAATAATAATAATAATTATTATTATCATCATCATAAAAAATCATCACATCAGCATTTAAAACATTACATTCTATAAGGAATAAAAGTGTTAACCTTACTTACAGACTGGTTTTCTCAGATTGTGATCAGAGCTGGTCCTTTTATTGTTTTTATATTGCAATTAATTACAACTACAGCAAAGAAAAGCAATATATGGTAAATAAGGATAACTAAGCAAAATGGTTTAAAGGAAATAAAGGAACACAAAGTCTTGTGAACAACATTTTAGTACAACAGAACTCCTTTTATAACACGGTTCTGCAACTCATGTTCTAACATCATGACCCTACTAACCAATTAGCAGATTCTGACCTTATAAGGTAAATTCTGATACGCTGAGATGCTCTACTGTCTCTAAATAGCTTTAACCAGATCAGCAGAATAAATAGCATCGTCTTTTGTCTTACAAACAATAGAAGTTTGGTGACCACAGAGACTACGCTTAAATAAAAAATAAAAAAAATGATGTGTGAATAACATCTTAGATAACTTCAGCTTTAATGCAGATGTTAATTTCTTCCTCATCAAAGGTCTCAAGGTTGTTTTCCTATGGAATATGTTTGTCTTCAGACGGTGTGGCCAATTGTCGATTGTGCATTTATTCTAAAATCAGCACAAATCCAAAATAGTTTTTCCCCCAGTAAATCATCAAATAAATAATAAAAAGAAGACAAAAATATGACAAAATGGTCAACTCAAAGCTTTTATTTTTGTTTTATTAATCATACAATTTTTTTTTCTTTTTTCTTTTTTTTTCTTTTCTGCATTGAGAATTTGTCCCCATGAGCCAGACCGTCAATAGGAAATTTAAGGAAGGATGTTGGGTGAAAAAAAGAGCTTGTAAACAGAGCTAGTTTAGAATTTTTTTTTGATACATTGAAATGATAGAGATAGTGACACAAGTACATTACAATGTCACATAAAAGATACTTTTTGTTATAAATTAACAAGTTGGTTTGCTTAAAAAACGGTTTAAATTAAAATTTTTTATCTGTTGTCGATCCTCTTAGGGTAATTAATGCAATCAAGGTTGTTCTAATTTGGTATTAGCAAAGAAACTATGCTAACTTAGTTAAATAGCGCAATCAATGTGTACTTTAGCTACTGTATGTTTACATCCAAATGACTTTTTGAATTAAATAAAGTCAGTTTCTACTATTCAGGCAAACAAAACTGAACTTATTTCAGCACATTGAAACTTTTTTTCTTCTTCTGAGGTAGGGCGATGGGCATCACGGGCAACACTACAGCATGCTAAGCACTGTGTTGGATGAGACAGCAAAGGGACGAACTGGTATGTACTGTATAGCATACGGTCATTGGATAGACAGGAGAAAAGGCCTTTTTGATAGGCCTATTTTGACAGTCTAAAGGTAAAATGATGGAGAGAAATAAAAAGCCAATGTGTGCACAAATAGGACGTTAGGTTACCACAAAACAAATGCTGACCCCTGAGCGGCTCTCACTTCCTATTTGTAGTCACAAGTGTGTGGTTTTTCTGTTTTACAAACACACTTGCACAAACTTTTATTCCTGTGTTCATCGTAGTTCTTTTATTTTACTTTATCTGTTGCTGCAACAACTGTTCAGAATGGGCGGATCTGGAGGTATCTACTGAATTAAAACATTTGTTTTCAGTTGTCTTTGGTTTCCTTTTTAGTTTGCAATTAATAATCCCACACTGACTCCAAACGGGAAGATCATAACTGATGTCCCCTCACATCCTCCTATATCGTTGACCCCCTCAGAAGCCCTGCCTAAGTAAATCTGCGTAAGTGCAGATTACACAGTTGAGTTTCATATTTTTTGCGAGCGCCTAGCTGGTCGCTTCCCCGGCTATAGGCATGAAGCCTCATCTTTGCCCATGGAAACAGAGTCTTTATATGGTCCCTGAGTTAGAACCTGAATTAGAGCTTAAGTTTAAAGACATGGGCGAGCCCATGCAGTTGGGTGTTGCCAGTCTTGTCCCTTGGCGTAGCGGTCCACGAAGTGTGGGAGTTGGGGTCAGTCTCGACCCAAAAGTCAAGACCCCATCGTGCACGGGTCTTCCTGCCAGCTACACTCTCAGGGGCCGGGAATCCAGAGAGCCTGCTAATTCGTTCGGTGGCCACAGGAAACTTCTTTGACAGAAGGCTAGTTCAGGCATTGGGCATTCCGGTTAACCCATTGCCTTCCGCCAAGAAAAAAGCTCTGCCCCCTGCTGTAGTTTTCATAATACATGATACTGACAAGCAGCCAACATCTTTTGATCGAAGTAGGCGTGGCAGATTGTAAGACACTAGCAGTTCACTCAGATACTGTGGGACGAGACCATTTAATGCTTTATACGTCAAAAGTAGTATCTTAAAATTGGTGTGGAATTTCACTGGGAGCCAACAGTGTGGAAAAGATGGGGGTGATGTGCTCATGTCTTCTGGTTCTAGTGAGGACTCTCGCTGCTACATTCCGAACTAACTGAATCCTGTTTAGGCACATAATTGAACAACCAGACAGTAACGCGTTACAATAGTCCAACCTAGAGGTGATAAAAGCATGAATAAATTTTTTTTTGCATTGTTTAGTGACAATATATTCCTTATCTTGTCAATATTTCTGAGATAAAAGAATGCTATCCTGGTAAGATAATCTCCATGAGGTTCAAATGAAAGACTGGATAATACTATACTATAATCACTATAATACTATAATCAGGATTAAGCAGAAGGAAGTTAATTAACATACAGTCTCTTATGTCCTACACACATTGCACAGGAAGTGAGTTTCCTGTCTCTAATAATTTTTCTTTTAACTGGAGCTACATTACCTAAGGTATAACGGAATGTTGACTCTAAATATTCAGTCGCCTGAGTTCTGTGGTCAGACCTGAGTTCTGTGGTCATAATGTACACACATCACCCCATATTGACAGAAAAACACAGAATTGTTGACATTTTTGCAGATTTATTAAAAAAGAAACTGAAATATCACATGGTCCTAAGTATTCAGACCCTTTACTGTGACATTCATATATTTAACTCAGGTGCTGTCCATTTCTACTGATCATCCTTGAGATGGTTCTACACCTTCATTTGAGTCCAGTTATGTTTGATTATACTGATTGGACTTGATTAGGAAAGCCACACCCCTGTCAATATAAGACCTTATAGCTCACAGTGCTTGTCAGAGCAAATGAGAATCATGAGGTCAAAGGAACTGCCTGAAGAGCTCAGAGACAGAATTGTGGCAAGGCAACTTTGCTGCACTTAAGGTTCCTAAGAGCACAGTCGCCATCGTAATCCTTAAATGGAACAGCTACTGTAATCAATGCAGACTCAGCCAAGGCTCTGGGAATTCCATCGCTGTCTTTGGAGATTCATCTCAAGGTCCAAGCCCGCTTCCGTCAAACACTCACAGGACACCCCTTCTCAGCCTGAGGGTCTCGGGAAACCATTCAGAGCAGACCTCGCTTTTTATGATGAAGGGGGCACATGCCACGGTCGACCAGGGTCTGCCTTGGTTAACGACCTGTTTATGAGCCGCCACCACGTCACGGCTCAACCCTGCCTTCGTGGAGGAACCACAGGATCTCACTCCCATTCACTCCGAATACCATAATCTCATGGAGGTAGTCAGTAAATATGGTAATATATATAATAATATGTATAATAATACCCTAGGGTTAGCCTGAACAAGATCACGGTGCTCATGAGCTCTTGGCCATTAAATTGAAGTGTAGACACTGGCTAGTGGGGGCAGAGATTCCATTTCTAGTCTGAACCGATCACAAAAAACTTGAGTTCCTATGGAGCACCTAGAGGTTCAACGCCTGCCAGACTCGGTGGTCCCTCTTTTTCTCTATGTTCAATTTCACCGTCTCCTATTGCATAGGATCACAGAACTCCAAGGAAGAAGCCCGACAGTTCATCGTCACCCTAAGCTCAGCATCGAGACCAAAGTCAAACAAGCCTAGGCTCAGGAGTGGAGTGGGTGCACAGCTTGAAGTTCACAGCTCACAGCTTGAACTCTGACGGCCACAACTGTATTATGACCGTGGTGGACCGGTTCTCTAAGGCCGCCCCCTGCCAAAACTCCCATCCACCAAGAAGACCACCAAACTAATGATTAATCATGTCTTCAAGCTCCATGGCCTTCCAAAGGACACCATTTCGGACCAGGTCCCACAATTTGCCTATCAATTCTGGAGGACCTTTTGTCAACTGATTGTGTGCACAAGCCTGTACTCAAGGTTTCATCCCCAATCTAACAGTCAGACCGTTACCGCGTGGAGAAAATTCCTGCCCTGGGTAGAGTACGCCCACAGTTCC
>JAAGKR010003560.1:0-72757 GCA_011419295.1 Clarias macrocephalus
TTTTAGTTTCGATAGTGTTTAATCATTTTTTAAAAAACGGGAGCAATAAGACAAATAATAATATAGCCTTGAAAATTCTTAGTATAGACCATATTTTGTCTCTCGTCCTCTCTCGTCTCGCTTCCTTTCTCTAGGGATAGTTTGGATAGAGGCATATTATAAAACACTTTCCAGGAAAGTGCTCTTATCGTCTGTTTTAAAGTGCTGAAGCCTGGGTCATGTGATAGCATGTAGTGCTTCCTATTGCTGCCTGGAACAAGCTGTTAATGCTACCTAAATAAATTAACCTGTATTTGCGTCTGCGCTGACCCGAGACCTGGGAAAGTGTTCCGTTCGCCTCAAAAAACTTTTTTTTTTTTTTTTTTTTAACATTAACATCAGCTCAGGGGAAAAAAAAAGAAGAAGAATAGGCGCTGCTTCATCACGTCGCATGACGTCTCTCAAGTCTCGCATCCCAGCCGATTCCAAGCCTCCTCCAAATAATTGTTTTGTGCGCAAGAAAGATCAAAGGGATGGAAGAAATCAGAAGCCGCCAGATGTTGTCTGGTTTTACAAACATCCCGAGCGATCATCCGTTCCGTGCCCGACGCACTCGGGTCGTCTACACTTTGACACGACGTCCCTCCTTAATTTTTCCGGGCTCCTGCAAAGTCGAACATCACGGCGCAGCGGAAAGCGTCGACAAAGGCGGGGAAAAAGGTTCTCGTAGTTGAGGGAGGCCAATTTGACCTTCTCCAGAGCCTCCTCCCTGCTGAGCCACTGTCTTTTTAGTTCTTCGTTTCTCTTCCCCCCCCCCGCTTTCTTTTCGTCTGTCATTATGACTCCTTTTTAAACTTTCTTTTGAAGTGCGTTTGAAACCGGGCCTTTCCCGTACGCGGGAGAATCGTGAGGGGATTCAGCGGTGTGTCATTAGCGTAGAGTACATGTGAAGGAAGGTAATAGACAGCACACAGTTTAAATGCTTTATGGGGCTCAGCCTGCCTCTGTCTCTGGGAATTTATGGTGTATATCCCGAAATACCAGTTCTGAAGTGGATCTGTGATCGGGACGGAACTGTGGATTAACTGTAACACTCATATATAGCCTTTTCTTCCTTTCATTCTCACTTCCTCGCTACCCCTTCCTCTTCTTCCCTCCTTCCATTTCTCCTTCTTTTCCTCATTCCTTGTGCTGACACTGGAGACGACTTCTAAAAAAAAAAACAAAAAAAAAAACTTGGGGGCTTGGAGCTTGTTTGGGAACTACGAGCACAAGGAAGGGAACACCGCCCTGAATGGGGTGCCAATCCATCTCACATTCACATACCCAATCATACACTTGGGGCAATTTAGAAATGCCAATCTGCCTACTGCATGTTTTTTGGTCCGTTGGCGGAACCTGGAGTAGCCGCAGGAAGCCCACCAAGCATGAGGAGAAGATGCAAACTCCATGCAGGTGTGATGCAACCGTGCTAACGACTCAGCCTCCGTGCCTGCACTTAATCAGCGGTTAAACTCGTTTTTAATTTATTTTTAAACACTTCAAACGTAGAACTTCCCAGGTTAGTTGTTACTATGGAAACAGCGACATATTAGAACAAGCATATTAATATAAATCTGCTATTTGCCTTTTAGACAAGCTGCTGTTGAGAAAATTAGACCTTTTTGATCAGATACAAATCAAGAACTCGACAGCATTGTGGAGGAATATTGGCCATGGATAGTTTTACAATATTGCCAAAAATTAACTGTTTATTACTCTGGAAATACCATAAATACAAAGGACGTTCAAGTCAAAAAAGGATTTGTGATGACATTTCTGTTGAAATATATATATAGGCATTAAACCATTTGACTTCTACAGAAAAAAGAAAACAGTACGGCGATGAGACCCTTAGCCAGGGGAGTGTTGCCAAATTTTAAGAACTGTACACACAATCATTCACCAACACCACTTGCACATTACAGGATCTCTGGGGTAATTCTTGCCTCATTCCCCGTACAGTCCTGTTTGGGCCGTTAAAGGAGTTCCTGGGAGGCCGGCGTTTCATGACGTGAAGCCGGCAGTCCGATCGTGGCTCTGAGAAAACTTTCTACCAGGCACTTGTAAGATAATGGGATTAAATGAAGGTAGTTCTGCACAATCAAAAGTCCGGTTTGACCCGAACGCCCTTCGTACATCCGCATATGATATTTGTTGTCCAAATTATGGTCAAATTTCCAAACCTCTGCAAGGCCAAAGCTTTCACGCACATTACGCAGTACATGAATCTCATGAGCTGCCCTTCCCGTCGCTTAGCTTGGACTGAATGCTTAGAGGTTACTTTGGGTAAAAGCGTCTAAATCTCGAGAAGGTGAAACCGGGATATTCATATTCCAAAGCCAGCGCGGATGAAACTGTGTGACGTGAAATGGAGACACGGGTACAGTGCATTAGTCTTCGTTCGGGCTCGTATTCAGCCATGTCAATATTGTCTGGACCACAGCTCTTGCCGCCTTCTTCCTCCTCTCCACTCCGTATTGACTCGGCACTGCAGAGCAAACACGTTGTGGCAACATTGACGTAACGCAGAGAGCTGAGTAATTGAGCCCTATAAGGGAAGGTGCTATCGGCTTTTCCAGTGTTGTCAGATGACGAAAAGATGGACAGGGACAGAGGAGAAGCGAGAACTACGGCTAGATGGATGACTGTAGGAGTTCATTGAATAACGCGCTCTTCCGCCGGGAGATGACGATGCCGATAGTCGAAAAGCCGCTTGTGCTGCGAGAACGCGTTCGCCGCACCTTTTGTGTGTGCATGTGTAAATAAAGTACCCTGCAGGTGCGTCTCTGTGATCCTGCCGTTCCCTTTCTTCTCTGCCATTGCTTTCCTTCCCTATTTATATCCATTAGGTCACCGCGGGTTCACAGTTGTGCGAGACGATGTTTGGGAATAGCTTAATTGCTGTATTAGTTACATAATTAAAACGTACAAATGTAAGCATTAACAACCTCCTCCTCCTCCTCCTCCTGCTCTCCCGCATTCCATCCTCCCCCCTCCAACGTTTTTTTCTGAATAATTAATCAACCCCATTCACCGGGAGATCTCTAGGCACACCAGGATGTGTTTCCATGTCATGCAACACCTAAATTTCTCTCCCTTCTCCTTCACAGACCGACAACTTCCCCACCGAGCCCAATTACATGGGGAGCAGGCAGCAGTTTGTTCAAAGGTAAGTCCTATTAAATTACTCGCTCAGCTGTCACCTATGCCCGGACACCCTCTCCACCCATCCCACCCCTTCGACTAGCGAGTGGAAGTCTCGAATTTAGAAACCCGTCCTCCAACCGTTTGTTTACACAGCTGTACTTTTTTTTTTATTTTTTTCATGTATTTGTCGTCATCATGTAGCAGTTCCACGTTTAAGGATCCGGAACGGGTGAGTCTGAGGGACAGCGGACACGGGGACAGTGACCAGGCCGACAGCGATCAGGACACCAATAAGGGCTCGTGCTGCGACATGTCCGCTAAGGAAGCGCTGAAGATGAAGGCGACTGGGCTCAAACCTCAACCTCTTGAACAGGGTAAGTATCAGACAAAACCTGTGCCTGTGGGGTGTTTTTTTTTTTATTATTTAGGTAACAATAGCGCCTTGGGGCAGGTAGCTTGGAAACAGACCAAAATAACTAGTTCAACTGGTCCGGGTGTTGCTGCAAGGCTTACTGGCACCAACTACAGGAATTTAAGCAAACACCAATAAATGAGAGGGAAAAGACAGATCTAGAGCAGCTCTTCAGAAGTAGCATGTTTTCTGGATTTCTGCGGTACATAAAATGCACAAGAGCTAATATTTAACTTGGCCACCTTTACGTCTGATTACAGCACGCAATGTGGCGGCCAGTTCATGTCTGAAAATGATTCCTCATTCTCCCAGGACCACTCTTACACAATTTGAGTCCTGGAGTAGTTCCCATGCTATCAGGGTAGAAAAACTCCAGAGACGTGATTAACCCGGTCATTCGATACATTCAGGTCGTCAGCTGACTTCAGTTTATTGCCACATAACATAGTCTAGACAGAGTCTAGACCTGAGCAACTGAAACAACCTCAGATCATAACGCCGCCTCCAGAGGCTTGTACACTGGCCACTATGCACGATCGCTTCCCTTCTTACCCTGACACACACACACACACACATATCGCTCTGGAATACGATCAATCTGGACTCATGATCTCTTTCCAACGTTCCAAAGTCCAATCTTTATGCTCTCTAGTCTCAATAACAAGCGGTTTTCTTATGGACGCACAGCGGTTTAGTCCCAATCCTGCGAGTTCTCATCACATTGTGTGTGTGTGTGTGTGTGTGTGTGTGTGTGTGTGTGTGGAAATGCTCTTCCTTTCACCATTAAACACAGCTCTGATTTCTACGCTGTCCGTTTCTCATGACGCACCTTCACCAAGCGTTTAAATGATCTCCATTTCATGTCCTTCGTTTCGGACCACATTCCTTGCGACGGTTCCGAAACTAATAATGCCTCGGCTGGTTCCTTAACGCAATCCCAGTATCCCTAATGCTTCTTTCTTTGACCCTATCTGAAACGGCCACCGTGGAGACCAGGGCTTGCTTGCTCTCCATGCTTGCTTGCTTTCCATTACCGCTGATCGGCGAATCATTTTTCACAAAGTTCCTTGTTTTCCTTTAGTAGCTCGCTTTAATGTGAGCAGTGTGCAGCTGAAATAAATGAGCAAATTTTTCTTTTGACTGGAAAAAAAAAAAAACAAAACACACACAAACACACACACACACACACAGCGTATCCGAGCTTGGGATTTCAGCCCCCTCCTCCTAATATATTCCGTTCTTGGTTTAATAGGCTTTATTGGCGTGATTGTTTTACAGACAACATTGCCAAAGCAATTACAAGTTGGTCGACAACGTATAACGCGCCGCGTGCCAATACATAAACAACATTAATAATTTACTTTGGCTCCCCTGCTATCTCTGACTCTCGGTTCAGTTTAGCGTCGTTTCATTGGCCCGTCTGCTTTTCACGCCGCATTGCCAAAGCAATTACAAGTCGGTACGCGGTGCCATAACGTGACGAGATCCTTACATACATACGACTAACATAGCGTTTCACCGGACACTTCCCGGAAACTTTCCCACTCTTCAGCATGCACTGGCCTCGCTCGTGTTGCTCCACATCCGTATTATTCCATTGGACCGTCCTCTTTTTATTTATTTTCCTAATCTCCTTCTTTTTTTTTTTTTCCCTCCGTTATTTGATCTGCCAAAATGTACAGCCAGTCTGCCTTTCAAAGCCTCTCCTTTTCTCAGTCTTTTCTCTCCCCCTCTCCTTCTCCATCCTCTTTATAATCTTTCTTTTTTATCTCACACCCCAGCCAGTGCCATTCTCTCATGTCTTACTCTCTCCAACTCTCTCTCTCTCTCTCTCGTTCTTGTATTCCAGCACCGTTCTCAGTTTATCAAACCCGACAAGCCCATTATGATTTTATAAGCCAAACCACTTTAGCCTCTCCATTTAGTCCATGCTGGGGAAGCGCTGGGAGCGTGCTTCTTTATAACTTTCATAATGGAACATGGAAAGCGACTTATCGCGCAGCAAGAGAAATTACGTGCTCGGCCTGATTAAATATGAATAATTATTCCCCGTTCCGTGTCGGCGCGACAAATGACTTGTGACATCCGTCGAACAATTCCTTGAACTCCAGTGACAGAAACAAAGTCGCATGTTCCATGTGAGGAGATCTACTTTACTTTATTTGCAATAGAGAGAAAAAAAAAGGTTGCGTGCATCCATCCAAGGGCTTGCTGAGTCACATTTAAGACTATTTCACCGTCGCTTTATCCATCAAAAGAGAATCCAAAACCAAAAACACTCCGTGTGTGTGTGTGTGTGTGTGTACGTGTGCGCTGGCAGTGAGAATAAATGGCCTGTGAAAAGCTATAAATCAAATATAACAGTACAATTAATCAATAGAACAGAAGGAATCTTGTGCTGTCTCGGTTGAGACAGTGGAGTACTATGCCACTGATGTCTGCCTCGATTTAACTCTGTTTGTGCGTTTCATTGAGATTCAGGAAGAAAGGATGGGGGGGAAAAAAAAAGAAAAGAAAAAAAAAAAGTCTGAACACACTGGCAAGAGAAATTGGCCAATTAAAGAGGCCCATATGTTTCTTATTTTTATGACAGTAGTCATTTAATGGTGCATGGGAATAGTTGGAAAATAGCTGAAATTTGCTATTTTAGCTGTGGGATTGTGTCACATGATCGGCACAGCGCCGTTCTCTCAATCTGTGCATGCATGTGTGTGTGTGTGTGTGTGTGTGTGTTTGTGATACCTGATACCAGTGTAGCATTGTTAGGTTCGAAGCTGAACAATAGCAAACTCGCCCCGGAGTACGCGTTACTCCTTTCCATATCGAAGTCCAGGCATCTGAAGCTGTTGCTTTAACAGGGCCCGAGGTTTAAACCGGAGACTCGACTGTCGTTACGAGGCGATGAGAGCGGCGTATTGCCGTCGTAGTTCAAAAGCAAAGTGATCCATAATGCATTATGTTGCATTATTGCTGCACGGTTTACGGGGAAGCCTTATAGCTCCGTTTTGCAGCAAGCAGGGGGCAGTGTAGAGCGCGCGTGTGCGTGTGTGCGTGTGTGCGTGTGTGTGTGTGTGTGGGGATGCAGTGCTTGGAGCAACTGAATTCTGGTCATTGGTGGAATGCGTTACCTGGGGAGGCCTCGAGGCTGGTGTTGGCTGTCGCTGCTCGGACAGCGGAGATGGTTTCAGTAAATATTTTTCCTCCTCGTTCACTTTGCCCTCCGTCTTTCCATCCCTTTACCAATCCATCGTCCTCTTTCTATTCCTGCTTCTTTCTGTGAGTCTGCCGGACTTGTCTTTGAACAATGCTCAGGCAAGACTACTGAGCCCCAAAGATATAGAGAAGAGACATAACAAGAGAAAAAATATATATATACTTTTAGAAGAAGAAAAAAACGATAAGAAAAAAAAAAGGTTTTGACTAAGATGTGTGAAAATATACCCAGCTCAGGGCAAACAGAGGTACGGCTAGTCAAATATTCCGTTTTTTCCTCCAGGTACTCCGGTTTCCTCCCACAGACATGCAACTTAGGCTAACTGGCATCTGCAATTTGCCCGTAGTGTGTATATGCGCGGGTGTGCGGAAGAATTCAGTCTCGTCTATGATTGGTTAGAAGAAACCTAGAGAAAGAAGGTGGGATTTAAATTACTGCGTGTTTAGCAGAGTTTTGGCCTTTTTTTCCTATTTATTGTCAGTCTAAACTATATTTATGCAGAATTAAGTGATTATTTAAAAATAATAACCAAAAAAAAAAAGGACATTTGCAAAACTATTATCCGGATTCTTTTAGCAAGCTGTTGTGACGTTAAGAAAATAAAGACAAATTTTGTTATTATTTTAATTTTTATTATTGGTTAAAAATAGTGCTGTAGCTAAAAATGTTAGAGTAATCGGATAAAATGTACTTTTTCTTAATTAAACATGATGTATGTAAAATATATAAGAGAAGCAAAGATTAATGGTTTTCTTTTTAGAAAAATCTACTTATGTTTTTTAAATGCATACAGCATTTTATCAAAAATAAACATTGTCATTATTCACAATACAAGGAAGAATTAAAGTGGACTGAGTTGAATTAAGTGCATTACAGCGCCATACATTCTTATTTTAAAGCCTTTTCTCAGATGCAAAACCTAAAAAAATATATTTCAAATTACTAAATATCAAAAAAACTAAGGCACACTTCAAAATGAATTTTAATATATTTTTATTGCTCCCTTCCATTTCGCAGCCCGCAACAGGACGCTCCCTCAAGTCAGTACACGGCTAACTGCGTGCGTCTCCTTCCGCTTCGTGGGTGACGTAAGCGCTTCTTCTTCGTCGGTGTTTACTGGCGGTTTGCATCCGGAAGCGCGCTGTGTCACGCCAAACAAATAATAGCGCAAAAACATAACGCAAGCTTTTAAAATTCATTAAAAGAAGCTTCGAGGCAGAAGATTTTGCCTCGATCATTTTTTACTCGAGGAATCGTTTCAGCCCTACTTAAAAATCTAAGCAACAGTAAAGAATGAAACCGAGATTCAATTAAAAGGTTAAAAGACACGGCAGTATGAGAGTTACTCCGAGTTTTCGCGAGACCCCTCAATAAAAGTACTTTTTTACAAAACAAATAAATATATATAGGTGTGTGTGTGTCCTACAGGAGTTCTGTACATGACCATGTGTATGTATATATAGATACATACATACTGTACATTATATACACACACAGTATATATTTGTTCATTGTTTATTAAGCGATAAATCTTCAGTATCACACAGGATTTAACATTTAATACCTTGCTGAGAGACAGAGGATTTAATTCTTCCAGAGAGCTGAAGATTTATTCAGCTGCCCTGGGAAGGAAAAGGCTCCCACTGTCCACTTGAGCAGTCAGTAAAGCACGCAGCCTGTAGTCATCAAGCCCGAAGCGTGGACAGTTCATCCTGTCCATGTGTGTGTCCGTGTTTGTTCACTCCTTAGGCCATGTTTATTAGGCAGTAATTCAGGCAGAGACAGAAAGAGAGAAGGGGCTCGAGGTCCTGCTGCCCATAAATAAGCAACGCTGCTCAACACAGTCTCTCTCTCTCTCTCTCTCTCTCTCTCTCTCTCTCTCTCTCTCTGTGTGTGTGTGTAGCTCTAGGCTTACATACAATCCACTCCAATTAGGACTCACCCTACAGCACTCATTTAGTGGATTCTGGACACAAACATGAAGTGAAATGATTTAAGGAGCAAGACCGGTATAAATTCTTTAACACGTTTGTCTCAGCAGGTCTTTTCAAGCCGTTTGAAAAAAAACAGAGCGGATTGAAAAATTGTGCTGATGGATAGACGGATTTATTTAAAGGAAAACGTTACCTTTTGAACTCACTCAGGAATTAGGCACGGAACATCTCTTAGCCTATAATTATTATAATATATGTTTTTAATATATGTTTTTTTCATTATAATTTTTTTTTCTTTTCTGTACATTGGTCAGAACTCGTTACCTTACTGAGGACCTGAAACCAGTTTCAGAAAATCTTCTGTCTGTATGTCTGTCTAGACAGATTTTATCACAGCATCATGCAAAACTGGCTGGACAGAATTTAATGACACAAAGGCTTTACTTAAATACTTAGCGTCTTAAATCGACCGCTGGACAGAATGGAATGGATTTAAGATACTCCACCTAAAAAAAATTCGATTTCTTTGTATTAATACATTAGACTGAGTTCTGCAGTGCAGACAGACAGACAGACAGACAGACAGACATGTACGTAGGCTTCAGGCTGAAATAATAATATATTATAATAATCACTGCTTACATTGAAGCTCATCAGCTTATTTTGAGTTTTAACCTTTTAACGATTTCTACAAACTCTAACCATCAATGACTGGTATTATTTTTTTTCTTCATTCCAGAATTCACCATTATAAAGAATATAAAAAAAATAACGAAAAAGAAATGATTTCCAACGTGTACTTATTGCGGTATCATTCATAAAATTACGAAATGACCATAAGACCTTATTACACTTATTTGTTTATAGATCTCCCCCCCCCCCTCCCCCCGTGTCGTCTTCTCTCCCCTCTCCCGCTCATCTTACCATAATTGCATAATTGGATTAAAACCAAATTGCTCCAAGCACTCTCACACACACACACACACACACACACGGTATTCCCCGTCCTCACTGTCCACTGCATTAAAAGACACATGCTTTCCTGTTTCCCTCAAATTGATTCATTAAGCCCCCCAAATTGCGAACGGTGTATTAATTAAGCCGAAGTGTATCACAAGCTGTTTTTTTTTTTTTTTTCCTTTCCTTGCCTGGTGTCTATTAATTGGTGATTAATTGATACGAGGACTCGCCCAGAGCAGCAGCATCTAATCCTGGAACGTCTTCATCAGTTCTATTCCTGTCCGTCGTGCGCGGCCACGGAGACGTGCGATGTGCGTGCGTGATAAAGCGTGTGCAAGTGTGTCTGAGTGAGCGGGGAGGAAGGGGAGGAGGAGGAGGAGGAGGAGGAGGAGGAGGGGTGGGATGCTTTCTTTAGATCGCCGGGTGAGTGTTCTGGATGACCTCCTCTAATTGCATTTGATTGAAGCGCGATAATCAAATTGCTTCCCCTTTTATTGTCCCTTCTCGTCTCTTTTATTTGCCATACTGCCACGGTAACCTCAGCTTATTACAGAGAGAGAGAGAGAGAGAGAGAGAGAGAGAGAGAGAGAGAGATGGAATGTTTTAGAAAGAAAGGCAGGATCTGAGCAACAAAGTGAGAAAGAAAGTTCCTAGGCTTCTGACGTTACTCATCTCCCCTGGTCTCTCTCGCCTGTGTTATTTAATCAGAAGCCCTGTAAAGGTATCGGCATTCGGAGCAGAGAGATGTCATGCTGTATAAGACACACAGGCTCACCCACGGAGAAACTATTGTGTGGAGGCTACCTGAGAGCACTGGCTGATTGATTTGCAATAAACTGAATTGAGCATACTGGTGTGTGTGTGTGTGTGTGTGTGTGTGTGTGTGTGTGTGTGTGTGTGTGTGTGTGTGTGTGTGGGGTGCATTCTAGCAAAGTTGATTCATCAGACCAGATCTAGGTCTCAAATTTCAGAGCACAGAAAGAAGCCGCCTGGTGTACTGTTCCACTCGGATGTCTTGACAGAGATTGGCTTTGGTCAGTACGGATCATAATATGGATCACGATCACAACAAAGTAGAACTTTTACGCCCAAATATGGGGCGATATGAAAATGATTCAGGCTTTTTTATTTACTGTACATACACACAGTATATCAAGGTAGAACGTTTTCTCAGTACGCCAGAACCATGATCAGACCCCCTGCCTCACGACTGAAACCCCGGCCTCCCAGGAACTCCTTTAAATGGCCCAAACATATGGAAATGGCTTGAAACGAGATCAGGATTGTACATCAGTAACTCCCAGCTGTAACATGCACGTGTGGTTGGTGAATAAGTCTGTGTACAGTTCCCACAGTTTTTTTTTTTTTTTTTTTTGCATTTTTCAAGTTGGTGCTGTGGATTTTCACAAATCAGAGTCTCATTTTGACTCGAACGGCCCTGATATATCCGTTAGCTTTTTTTCATTACTGTTATTTTAGGACAGATGTTAGGACTGCGTCACACACATATGTATACTGCTAGGTTTTATTGGTTTTATAGGTTCTACTGAAAAGTGGGCGGGGCTTCCAGGCAAGATTTATCATCACTAAAAAGCATAACAGTTTCTGACTCGTTGTAGTCTGATTCGTTTTTTATTCCCTACTACATCACATGCATTTTATTTATTATTTTTTAGCTTTTTCTCATTAGAAAGCCAAAAGAAATGACTAAACATTGCATCCAAAAAGGAAGCATGGCACCTATATTTTTACTCTTCTATCACATTCGATCTATAAACAGGAGCGAGTGTTCCTCTGCACAGGTACGCGTTAGCGCTCCAATTAAAAGTGTTACCCAGGAGGCCGTGAGCCAATCGTAGTAAATAGTGATACAAAAATAAGTAAGTAAATAAATAAATAAATAAATAAATAGTCCGCTCGTACCATCCGAATTAAGTCCTTGTACTTTTTACAGCTCTAGACCCCTGAAACACATGCACTTCCGAGGAGTCAAACAATTAATTAGCGCTTTCTATCCAGATGCCCTTTTTAGCAGCCCGCTACAGAGAAAGCGGCTCCTGCACGACTGCCAGGATTCCGCGCGATCCGTATTGACAGACTTCGAAAGGTCATTTCCCATCATTCATATTTCACGCGGCTACGACGCCCGTGTTGTGAAGGCACCGCGCGTTTTGTTTTGAAAAGCCTTTCCGCTCCTCAAGTCTTCTCTCTTGCTAACCGACGGGAATAAATTAGCGCTCCGGCTCTCCTCGAAGACGTGTTTTCTGTATCTTCAATTTGAAAAGAAGACCAAAATATATATATATATATATAAATAAAAATACATGTAATCCTTCTTGTTCCTTAGGAAAGTTATGCATCTCCATGTTTTTCTTCTTCGCGCCTTTTGACTAGCATAAGTGGAACGGTATGCAAATCGAAGCACAGGCAGCGTGTTAGTGTAGAAGTGGTTGTGATTTTCTAGGGCAGTAATGGGGGGGGACTGTGGGAAAGCATTAGCAGCAGGAAGGTAATGTCTTTTGAGATCCCCAGTAAAGCTTTTTAAGATCTGGCCAGCCAGATATCAAGCAATTGCACAGTAAGGGTTCCTAGCTTTAAAAAAAATATATATATATATACACTGGTGGCAGTGATGGAGACCATCTGCACAGTTTTTTTTTTTTTTTTTAAATAAGTCTTTAAGTTATTATTCTAATCCAACATCTATAAACTGTGCTGTCTGGATCCTAACAGCTGGCTCTTGCTTGCCCAAAAGGAAAAATGTATATATAATGTAAAAAAAAAAAAAAAAAAATGGTATATAGCAGTGGTAGTTTTGCAAAGAGAAACTTATGTGCGTTAGCATTTGCTTTAAAGTGCTGAGCGTACAATAAACTCCAGCAGGCTTAAAATTAATTTCCTGAAGCCAATATGGAAAAAACTGGGTCTAGCTGGATTGCGCTCCACTTCTTAGCGCTTTTAGAGAGCGCGGTGCCAGCCAGAGTAAATCACCAGCGTTGTCTTCGGCGTCGGCGTCCCTGGACGCAGTGGCTCAAACATGAATTAATATCATATCGGCGTTCGATCTTTCTGAACGCCGGCATATTATTTTGTTATTGTCGTGCGACCGGTTCGTCTTTTTATTGCGAGGTAGAGCCGTCAGTCACTCACGCTGTAATTTGGCTGCAGTCTGTAAAATTTGTTCCCTATCAAGACCGGCAATAACGGATACATGGCAATAACGCGGCATCGATTTGCCGCGCTGTGAAATAACTAGCAATAGTCCACGGACGACTCGAAGGATCGACGGATTCCTTTAACAACCAGCAACCGTTCATCAATCGATCAATGACGCTTACGAATGACAACGACCGTCAGCCGTCTCGGACCCCAGACCTGTGGAGAGGACCAAGCGTCCTTTCATAGCGATTACAGATGGCTAGCAGCACAATTCTCTTCGAGTCTTAGGAAGGAATCGTTTGGCAGTAGTTTATAACATGAGATTTGTTACGGCTCAGGCACTCAGTAGGACGCCCACGTGTCAACCAGAACGCTTGATGTTCCTTGAAGACGATGCGCCCCAGATATAAGAGCTTTGAATGAGCTGGGAATGAGTCAACTAAACCGCCATTAGCGTCTTTGTTTGATGTTTCGATCTACCCACCCCCTTTATGACAGATGTTATGCAAATTTATATTCTCTTCACGCCATCATGTTCTGCTGTTCAGCCTTTAAAAGCGCTTTTGTTTTTATATGCGGTTTAAAAGTAAACTTCACCTCTGTCTCGCTAACCGTATTAGCAGCCGAACATCTGGAGTAGTTAGCCTCCACAGATCGGAGCGTTTTAATTACAGTATTAGCATGTAGGAAACCTAAACAGGTAACACTCTCATCTATTACGTACTGCTGTTGCACATCTGTCATCGGATTGTGATTAATTAGGCTTTTATATAATCTCGATTCTTTGATGAGCAGTGGGAGTATAATTAAACATGCATTGTTTCCCCGATTGAGAACAAAGCTTATTGAACCCCGGACCTGGAACGGCGCACTTTCTTCGGTTTGCTGTCGAACGACGCGGGCGGCGGACACAATTAGAAGCCTGAACGGACGGAAGAGCCGAGAGTCTCGTCAGTCGAGCGCGATTTCGGCTCCTTCGCTCTGGATAATGCGGCCTCGTGCACACCGCCGGCGCGTTCTCGCTGGCAAATTCAAGCCTGCGCCGTGGAAAAGCGCTTTAGACCACTAAGCCAGTGCAATCCCACAGAAAGGCTGCAAATCGTTTAAAAGGAATATCACCATCTTAAGCTTCCCGTTCCTTTTATTTAAGGGATTTAAAGGATTAGTGTTTTTTTTTATTATTATTATTAGTGTTCTGTTTAATATGCAAGCCTTGTTTGAATGAAACACCAGGGAAGTCTCAGTGGCTCAGTGTTACTCCCCATATATTATCCCAAAGGCAGCGAGGACGCAATCGCTCGGATGTCACACGTGCTCACGCCCGTGCTTTTTTCTTAATCTGCAGCTCTGCAGCTGGAGATCCGAGCCCTCGTTAGCCTCCCGGTTGTATACCCGAGGTAACGACAAGACCCGGTTTTTCCTTTGGCTTTCTCAGGGGGCTTGCCATAAATCTGTGACATTAGCCCACAGGCCTCGACTACGCACTGACTAATTACAGCCGGTTTATAAAAGTAATGGCTCATTTCTCACGCGACATCATCAGTATCCCCTCTTCAGGAGCAAATCGGATGTCTCCGTTTAAACCACTGCATAGTGGTACTAAAAAAACAAAAAACAATATGGTACAGTGGTGCCTCGGCATTCCAACAAGTTTCCACCTTAAGAACTGAAGTTTTGGAAGAAATTTGCTTCACAATATGAAGCAAATTTCGGCATACAAGTGAACGAACCGCAAGTTGCACGTGCGCCCCAGGTGTCGTTCAAAACTTGTTTGCGTCGGTGGAAAGCCAAGCAAAGCAAGTTCATATATACATTTGTTTTTGCATTTTGTGCAAGGTTTAGTCAAGTTTTTTATATTTAGTAAAGGTTAATATTTAATATTTTACTTCATTTGCATGTCTTATCTGAATGTTTTGATTATTTTTTATATGCAAAAGTATGATTATAGTGTTGGAAATGGCAATATTGGTCATTTTGGGTGGCTATAACGGATTATCTACATTCACATTATTTCCAATGGCAAAATGTGTTTCGCTGTACGAGATTTCGCTTTTTACTCAAGAACCAAGGTACTGCTGTAATATAATTAAAATAAATAATCATTAATTTATACTAATTACTATGCACACATCCATGTTCTGACTCATCTGATCCGAGACTTCATATCTGATCTTAGATCTGTCTTTTTAAGCACAAGACCTAATAAAAAAACTGACCGAGTTTGTGATATTACTGACAGGAAGCTTTTAAAGAATCACGAGCAACAGCGGAGAGCTCGGAGCATTTTTGTTTTATTTTATTCGAAGACTAGACTAGAGAAAGAGGCGACCCGAAGTGAAATATGGAGATATTTTGGTTATAAAGGGAGTAAAAAAGCTGAGCGCCTAAACCCAGCAGCACCGCTGTGCACGCGGCGTCTTAAACTGTGCTAGAGTTGATTTTATATCGGGGACATTCAAGATTTGAAAAATAAACAGACAAAAAGGACAAAATATGTATTTTCCTTCTCTGGAGTGGACAGAGAACTGAAAAAACTCCGATCAACGGCACGTTATTATAATGGAGTCAGTTAGGGAGCGTCTGAAAACGGCATGACCTGGACCTCTGTGTGAAAGTCTTCAAAGAATATAGTCGAGTGATTCTTAGGGTATCAAAAGTACTGCAGTATTAATACAAGCCGATACGTGCCGGCAACACATCATACTGTAGGTCAATGCCGGTTAAAAAATATATACATGTGCTTATATGGAAGCCTTGCTGGTGTGCGATAACGGGTTCAGACGGTGTTTGGGTTTTCAGAAATGTCAGGTAGAAGTTATCGTTACTTTTTCAATGTGGAAATATTAGGAATATGGGAATGATGTTGCAAAAATGTAGAACTCTCAAAATAACCATATTATTATTGTCATCATCATCATCATCAGGTCAGAGACATGACAGCATAAAAACATGTGATCAGGTGTATCTGTGCCATTTCTTTGTGAACCTATGTGACCTATTTTAACACTCAGACATGTTTGTATAGTCGGTTAAAATGAACTCAAATTCATATTGCCTGGGTTGTGCTGAAAAAAAAAAAAAAGACTATATATCACTCGCACAAACCTGAGCCCTGTATATGTTTATTATTAATAATAATAAAAATAAATAAATAAAGCAAAATAAATACTGGCAAAAAATGCTCTGAGCTTTTCATACAGAATCCATATCCCAATCCTTTTGGTATCAAAATGAAAATGTTGGCATCATGACATTTCGACTTTCTACTAATTATTCCAGACTTTAATGAACGAAATAATGAAAGCTTTCCGAGGCATTTTTTTTGTTTCTGTCCGGTGCTGTAATTAAGATCTTTTACAGCAAACCATTAATTAGAGCAGGAGTTAATTCCTACTTCAAACGCACAGCCTCCTTTTTGGAGATATCTCAGCCGCGCTGTGTTGTGAGAGCTGTAATTGCCAGCGCATTCGGCGCGTGGTCAGGACGCTTTGATTGCCCTGAGCCGTCCTCGCTGTTCTTTATGATCTTCAGCATTTGACCTTATCACTTGAATTCAGCCAGTTTGAGCTAAAGGTTGGAAACGATGTTTTTCGCTTAAAAAGGCCAGTCCACTTCATGACGAGATTCAGGGAAAGTGTTGCAGTTTAACTCGTTTAGGAAGCTGGGTGCGTACCAAGTTATTCGGAATTATATTATAGGAACATTTATATAATGAATTCACTGATTAAAAATAAAAAAGTTTTTATTATTTTATTTATTTATTTATTTTTTTTATGTTTTGTTAGATTGGTTTCTAGCTTATCGGTTTCAACTGCGCACAGAAAGCAAAAGAATGGTTCACCAACCAAATTTTAAAGGCCAGCCATTAAAGTAGGACAAAAGCATAAAAGAAAAAAAAAAAGAAAAAAAACATGCTGCGATGGCGTAGCTGCGTTACTGGAAGATGTAGTGCTTTAGCGGCGCCATTACTTTTGGTTTACTCTCTTCACTGTTTATATATAAAATAAATAAATAAATCAATAAACAAAGTGTCTGTACATTTAAATCAGCCTCGTCCCACAAAGCCTGAAAATCAAAATTGCTGTAAATCCGATAGGAATTTTAACTTCAGCACCTTCATGAAATGTGAGAGAAAAGAAAAAAAGAAAAGACAAAATGCGCACAAATTACTTCTTGTAATCACCGTCAACATTAGAACAGGTGTTAAAATTCTAATGCTTCTTTTGTTTGTGAATCAAAAAAAGAAAAAAAAAAAAGAAAAAAAACCCCGATGTACAGTAGCAGTAAACCTGTTTAAGCAACACGACGCTTTCGTTTGTTTTCTGTACACAGATCTTCAGAAGCCCGGTTGCTTTTGCATCACCAAAAGCCCATAAATATCTGACGTCTGTCTGATGGACTGTGTTTGGTCTTTTATTTTTCTTGATTTACATTTAACAGCTTAACTGGCAGAGAGCATTTGTTTGTTTGTTGTTCCTGGTTCCTCTCTCTCTCTCTCTCCCCGAGTTCATGTCGGTTTCAACTGACGAACATCTTCATAAGTGTGATAAGCACACATATGCCGGGTTAATTAATGCTGCGCATCTCCCCTGGGTAACAGCAGCCCACATTTCAGTTTTAACCTTTTCTTTTTAAGGCATTGTTGGGTGTATAATTACGCTCCGTCTAATTAGCGATCTATTAAAGCTCGAGATGAGATCAGATGAGATGAGATGAGATGAGATGAGCACAGGTCGAAATTCCATGCAGACAATAAACCAGGGCCGTGGAGGTCCATGGAGGTCGGGAACCGAAGGGGGCGATTCCAAAATCCAACTGATAAGAAAATGGCGAAAGAAAAACTAAACACTGAATTTCGGTTCCGCTTTACAGTTCCTAAAGGCTGTGCGTGCAAGGACGTGTGTCTTCATTCCAGAACCTGTTGCGCACCACAACCCGTTTTTGATCACGGTAGGGTTTAACCACCTAGGATTTGGGCTCCCCCCTTGTGCCAGCGGACCAGCTCCGCACGACTCCACAAGACCTCTGGGGTGATCTGTGGTGTCTGGCGCCAGGACTTTGGCAGTTTCGGTGCCTTTCTATCGTAGCCAGCATTGACTTTTCTTTGGGATCAGACCAGACGGGTTGGACTTTGGTCACCGCAGGCATCCAAGAGCCTTGTGTGTCCATGATCCTGTCACCAGTTTACTGGGATATAATTGATAATCAGTATTAATGTATTAATGATATGGTTGCACATGTTGAATCTTCAGTTGCAGAGAGATGACCAATGGCGTAAATCCCAACTACCTAAACTTTTGACCTGAAATTGGAACCAGAACAGGTCAAATTCAAGCTCCAGTATATCCAGGCTTCACCGGTGGTGCACATGGTTAAGGTCGCTATAGCTAAACCTTTTGTTAATGTAAATCAACCCGATTATGATGAAAATAGCACTCGAGTAGTCCTTTACCCGGCGCATCCCTGCGTTTCTTTTTGTGTGCATGTCTCATTATAGCACAAAGACATGAAGTGCTTGTGTGTAGGCCGCACTGGCCGCTGTGCCATATTGAGCGTGGACAAAGCCAGGCTCAAGGATACTCATCCCCTTTTGTACAAACACGGCTCCTGAAAAGGGAAATTGATTGGGCTTATCGCACAATAATCAGCTTTTGTTATTCCTAGCTTTGGCTTCCGCTCCTAGCCTCGGGCTTTTGTTACGACTCGAATAGCCAAATTAAGAACCTGGCTGCATTAAGACATACGAAATTAACTTAATATTTCCATCTGGTCTCCACATAGACCAGACACATGCAGTACAGTAGCTTGTCCACCGATCAGTGATGATCCTGTCCTTTCTCGTCCAGGGCCGGGGGACGTCGTCGTCTAGCTTTTTGGCGCATCGGGTCTTATAAGCTCCACGTCGACGTGAGTGTCACGAAAAGATTCCTGCATGCACTTCCGCTTTCCTTCAGAAGAATTTGCATCTTCACATGCATTCACTTATACTAAAGTGATGCAATTACAGAATCTAATCAGGACCCCTGCTAGTTGCAATGGTTTGTACTGATGAGACCTAAAATTAAAACCATTAACATGAAAAAAGCACAAAAGGTTCCCTTTGTGCCATCCAGGGTGGCTCTGGCCCCTCGGGGCTCGTCACTGCAGGGCCTCTGGTGTTGTGCCGTGGTGTCTGGTACCAGGGTTTTAACGCCAGATTCTTTGGGGTCTCTATGAATCGGATGTTTTTTCGTCCCTTGTGTGCTGATCAGATTGGTATCTGGGGACTTTGGAGGCCGGGTCGGCAGCCTTGGACTGTTTCCTTGCTGCGCCCCATGTGCGGTTGGCTCTGTTGTTCCATCATGGCCAGTATCGACTTTTTACTGCGATTTGTGCTGCACTGGCTTTTTCCGTGGGGTCAGACTGGATGGGCTGCCCTTTGGCCCCCGCGTCTTGGGTGCCCGTGATCCCGTCACCAATTTGCCGGTGATAAATGTTGTTCAGTGGTGGTGCTGATGTTGTGACTGTTCGGTGTAGCGGATTAAAATATTTTCATCTTTGGTAGCTCTATGGCGTCTGACAGCACAAGCAATTATCGGGTGCTGAGCAACGTCACTGCCTCGAGCAACCACAGAACACGTTCTGGGTCCCCCCCCCCCCCCTCCCTCCCTCCCTCCCTCATCCTTCGCTCACCTAGTCGCTGTGCATTTTCTATGGATATGCATAATCCATTACATAAAAGTGTTTTATACCGATATTACCATGGAGACAAAAATCCATACCTTGAGAAAAACGAGCACACCACCCACTACTAGCGTGTAGGCGTGCATGTTCGGAGTGTGAGTGATTGGCATCTCGAGACTGACGCTGGCTTTCCTTTCCTTAGCTTAACGTCACACGGCTCACAGAGTACGCGTGCTCGCTCGCTCGCTTGCGTGTCGGTGTCCGTGTCCACAGACTCGGTTGGGGAAGCATGCTGTCCAGAATCGTCATGACGATGACGCCCCAGAAGGAGCTTATGATGATGCGTCCTCTCATCTTGGCACCCTGCCACTTCTTCCCATCTGTCCTCTGTCTTCATTACAGCATGGAATTGTGTGTGTGTGTGTGTGTGTGTGTGTGTGTGTATTGTGTGTGTGTGTGTGTGTGTGTGTGTGTGTGTGTCACAGTTAAGCTGTGACACTAATCCAAAGGACTGTCATAGGAGACTTTAGACGGAGTTAAGGTTTCACCCTTTATTGACTTGTATATTAATCCTCTTTCTCAAACATCGTAATATTCCATACCGTCTTTTATTTCATTTTGTACTTTTCTGGATTCGCATTTAATGTCCGTTGATTTTAACGCCCTATAAAGTACAGTCGTGATTTGTAAGCTGAAGGTGAGAGAGATGTGTCAAGAGAGCTGCGTCTGAACTTAATGAGTGATAAAATGAAGTTTGATTCGGGGACATTTGTGAATCAAAAACATATCGAGAATTATTAAAAACTAAAAACGGGAGGTTTGGATGGAGACATCGTTACCGTGTAATTCTTCACCGCCGCTGCTCTGTGAAACAGTTTTGACTGCTGGCTGGTGATTTAAAGAGGTTAAACAGAAGTGTCTACATGACAGCATGTTGAGCTATAAGAAAAATCCTAATATTTATTCATGTTAAAAAGCCCAGCTTATAAAGAGCTTCGAGCCCCTAAACCAAAACTTCATGTCCCTTTTCATCTCCCTCATGCTGCCTACCTCAACGATGGCACACCCTGTCCATCCAGCGGCGCCGTGCTTCCTCAGCTTCTCGTTTCCTCCACCCGCCGAGGCATCGCTTAAGTACCCGACTGTAATTACGGCGCGTTAGTTTCAGACAAAGTTTTTTTTTTTTTTCCCCTTTTTAAACATTCTTTAGGAGGAAACATTTTATCGGGCGCACCAGCGAAGAGGTTTTCTCCGATAAACAGATTGAAGCTGTTTGTACGCGTCAGATTTCATACCACATTAAGCTATGCAAATATTTCTCCCTGCATGAAACGTTTTCCACAGTTTAGTCATGTTTCATATTCAGCCCTAGAGCGTCGGCTTCAAAAGGCATCTTTCTGATCTTCTTCCCTTTTTTCTTTCTTTCTTCTTTTTTTTTTCACCCCCACCCCTCTTCCAGTTTATATGTCACTTGTTGTGGCCTGACTGCTTCCTGCAGAGAGCGAGATGACAGACTCATTAGGAGAAATTGGGGAGAAAAGGAACTATGTTGATTTGAGGGTGGTGTAGAGAGAGAGAGAGAGTGCGCGAGTGATAGAATATGCCTGATGAAACACTGATAGAGTGCAAAAATGGAGATGTGAGGATGTGAGGATGAGTGGTCGCATACAAGAGAGGACGGTGCTAAATGGAGAGCTCGAGAGCCACCGAGGGAGGGACGGAGGGCAGAAGAAGGGACGGAACAGCAGGCTTTTTCTCAGTAGGAGGCAGGCTTAAGTAGCATACTTCTTCCCCCGCTTCCTGTGGGCTATAAGCCACCTACAGTTAAAATAATAATCAAAAAGGAAGGCTGGCGACAGAACGGCACAGTGTGGTGCTCTAGGCAGGGACGGGCACAGGAGATCTGTGGGGTTTGGAACACTTAGAGATGATGATCCGTCAGACCGGCCTTGTCCTTATGTACCTGTTGTACAAGAATATTTATAAATAGAACTGGCTAGAGCCTGAGCCAGCACCAAGAAGATCATTTGGCCCAAATGAAGCACCAGGTTTTTTTTTTTTTTTTTCCAGAAAACCTATAGTACATTTTATGATGATTAATATAAACTATATAAAATATATAATAAATGTCTTTAAATATCTCATATAAATTAACTTCTCCTTGGTAATACATTCTCAAAAGGTCACATCTTTTACTTTTTTTTCTTTAACAAGTTAACGCAGGTCTCCGGGTGTTTTGCACATCAGGGATTTTTTCATTTGTACCTCGCCCTGGAACGATTGCTCTCGCCTCCCCATTCGCTCCCCGGCCAGCGCTCGCATTATATCTTTGTCCTCCGTCCTCTGGTACACTTTCGCATTTTCCCTCTCCGATCCAGCAGGTGGCAGTATGCGCCAGTCGCCATTAAACACAAAGAGAAGAATAAGAAGTAGTCAATCTTCATGCTATTGATATTTCAGGGAATGATGCTCTCGAGTTCCTTCCAACTTTAGAAAGTGACGTCTGTCTCCTCCGAAACAACGGTCCACTTCCCATAGGTCATAGGTCACAGGTCATACTATGCTCGGGATCTCTTATTCAAGTGAACGCGGGTGTGGTTCCCGAGCCTGGAACGCTGTTGTGTTCTCACTGATCAAAATGATCCAAAATGCCCCCAAATGCTGAGTGTGTGTGTGTGTGTGTGTGTTAATGCTCCATCTGAACTACCCCTTAGATAATATTTCAGCGTCTATGTAAATTGAGCCAGGGGAAGGCGGTTCTTCTTATATGAGGTCACAATAGGGGGGAAATCTCATTGACTTGTTTAAGACCAGGCCTCAACAAAAAGACTAAAAAAATATGAAGTTTGTATAATAGGTGTTAGACTTGTTAAACTGGTTAAGTCTGTCAGGCCTGCTTCCAGCATCTTTTGACTGTATCCAAACTAGATGATCCCTCAAACTACTGTAGATGTATATTTTATCTTCACAGTTGATATCTTTAGCATGCGTGGTATTCTTTTTTTTTTTCCCTTTCACTGTCTGTTCAAGATTAAAAGGTCATACCTGAAGACAAGCTAGTTTAAATTGGAAGTCTTTAGCATTATCCATCCACAATCATAAATGTCAGAAAAACAGAGTGGAGGAAGAAAAAAAAAAAAAAAAAAAGAACCTTTTTTTTTCATTTATTTTTTTTCATTCCTGCCACCCACCTTTTGTTGTCCGTCTCTCATGTTGAGTTGTCTGTCTCTCATGCACCAGGAGTGGAAGCAGGAGATCGATGTCGGTAGGTCGACCCGCTTTTAATCTTCAGCCGTTATATCCAGCAATTAACACTGATCCGAGAGCGAGAGACAAAGCGTGCAGGATCAATTATGGAGATTCGGACTCCCTGAAACATACACAGTGGTGTTCTTGACCATGCCTTCGCTCGAGTCTGCATGTGAGCGTGTGTAAGGGTGCAAAACCTTCAGCTTGGTATTTGGTGTCTACCCCCGAGATCATTTTGAAGGTGGTGTCGCTGCCGTGTAGATTTGGCAGAAGCTTGGAAAGGAGACGCCGGCCAGCCAGCCAGCCATCTGCGAAGAAGGTGGTTGAAATCCAAAAAAAAATTTTTTTTAAGTCTCAGGATCAATCCCCTTCCCCATGCAGTGAAGCTGGAGATCAGCTTTATTTGTGACAGAACCAGATGAGGGAGTGACCCGCCAACATAATCTAGTCAGGAGCTCGTGATAATGCCTCTTCAGGTTGGTGACACAGGCATACAGAGAGGCAAAGGGGAATAAAAAAATAAATAAATAAATAAATAAAAACACCACCTCTGTATCTAGGCAACACCGAGAGCAATTTCTAAGCAGGTAAAACTGATATATGTCCCTTGTGTTCTCGGGGACCTGCTGTAAATTGACTCTCCGTACAGTCTCACGGACTGCTCGGTTTCCGTTCCTTTTCTGCTCGGCGAGTAATGCAGATTGCCTCTACACCACCAGGTGCAAGTGTTTCATCACGGACCGGGGCCGTCTAACCAGGAAATATCGGCGCCGCCGATGCGGGGTTTCGTCTCTCCGGGACTGCGTCACCCTGGCGCGTCGTTATCGGGAGCCGCGCATCGACGTTGCTCGTTCTTTACAGACTAGTACAGTAAATTAAAGCGTGATTTGCATTGACGCTGGTTGTTTTTATTTCCATCAAGATTTAAGGAACAGGCCACCTGGACGGAAGGTGAGGGGGGTAAGGGAGCATGATAATGGGAAGGGAAGGGAGGGGGACTACGGCGGCATTAACCTGTTTTCACTAGTGGCACTAAAGAAAGAAAAAACAACAGATAGCCATGGCATTCAAAGTCATTTGCATTTTATTTGTTTTCCTCAAACTCGCCGTGGCCAGATGTCAGCCCGGCTCCCGAGCGTAGTTTAATTAGCTTGAACTCGGCGCTGAAATGTTGACGGCCTTCAGCAGACTGTGACCACTGTAGGATATATTGCTTTGTTCGCGGTACGTGCGCTGGGCGTGCAATAAGGACAGAAAGCAGAGGGATGTGTTATCAGACAGCTTTGTGTCATTAATCCCCAATGAAGCGGGTTTCCAACGCCCAGCTCCGTGTTTCGAAGCAAATCCGAGCAACGCAAGGTCCCGCTCTGGTTTTTCAGATTCGTATTTCAGTCTCGCACTGGCGAGATGTTCGGAACAAGGTACCAAATACCAGGTGCATTTATTATTATGATGATGATTCTTTTAATAATTTTTAGACATGTGCTTAAACATCTCCGAGCCTGTATAATCCTGTTCTGATCCTGTGTAAGCCTAGTAATCTTTGACCTTAATCTTAAAGCACTACAATGTATTTGCGGGGTTTTTTTTTTGTTGTTGTTGTTGTTAGCGTCGTTTTTTTCTTTCCCCCGCCCTCTACTTTCTGGAAAGATCCGCCCGCATGGAAATGTGCGTTGCAAGCCTTTAATAATAAAATTTCATCCTCGATCGTACACGAATTCGATTTACTTTTGTTCCTTTTGCGTCTGTTTATTCCAATGACACCACTTTTTTTTTTTTTTTTATTCCTCCTTTTTTTTTGGAGCATGTTTGAGAAAATACCAATCTTCTTCGAAGGTTATGCTCTGATACACAAGCATAAAATGATAGAGCTGAAATTCGATATTAGGAAAAAAAAAAAAAAAAAGAGCTCTAAACGATTATCCCTCGACAACACAAAGGCTAATAGTCTCTTATTGCATTTCGTTCAAACATCTTGTCCTAATTTGATCATATTTATGAAACAAAGAGCAAATGTATTTATATATTTATATGTATTTTTATCTGGAGCTACATTGCTGTAAGGGTCTAGACGGTAAGCAGGCCTGTTGCACTCGGCGCAAAAGGAAACGTCAATGCTAACTCGATGGAGTTGAAACCGTAAGCTGCTAGTGCGCTAGCTAGCTAAGGCAGGATATGGGTGGAGGAGATGGAAGATGAGAGTGGACTGGATCATGGCAGGAGTGTGTCAGTTAGCCTTTTTTAACCGCGTTAGCACCGAGCTTTTTGGAAACCAATACTTCAGAGCGAGTCCCAAGTCTCGAGCCGTCGTGCGTCTGGGGTTCTGGATTAGCTCAGCTGCTGGTTTCGGGTAACACTGCGAGATCTGATTAGGATGATTTGCTGGTCCTGGGAGCTTGTTGACTTTGGGTAGCTTTAGAGAATTGATAAGTATCGCGCTTAACATTCGTGTCATTATTTCCTTCCTGTCTTTGGAAGTCGAGGAGGAAGTGATGGCGCTCGCGAATATCCGCCGCTCCATCTCTCATTATGCTGATGTTTCGCCTTTGTGCCGGGTCTCTTATCTGTTAATGGCATGCTTTAGCTTTCTCTTTCCTTCTTTCCTTCGTTCTCTCTGTGTACGATACCTGTTCGAATAAGATGATGCTAAAATATATATATATATATACACATATGTCTTTTATGGTTTTGTGCTGAGAAATAAAAAGCAGTTTGAGGGACACTCGGGCTTTCCACCACATCAGCAATACATGTTTATTCCCTATAAAAAAAAATATGATTAAAAAAAAAAATCAGATACCTATTGCAATTCATTCATAACTCCAAAATATATATTTTTTAAATAAATTTTTAGTTTATAGAAATTTCCATTATAATCCTACAGGTGGTGCACTGAACTGTTCCCACATACACACATATAAAACTATAATTATTATATAATAATTTGTCAGGATACAAATCGAATTGGCACCTAGGTATCGTGATATTATATTATCATCAATATCAGCTGCCTGCCAAGTTGCGAATCGCTTAGAGTGCGCCGCCTGTAGGATTAAAGAGGAACTGCACAGTTTTGCAACTTCAAATACAAGCATATATAAATTTTTTAAAAATTATTTATTTATTTTTAGAACAATCAGTTTTTGAGTCAGTGTGGCACACAAGGAATCACGATATATAAATAAATCCTGATAATTTCCCCCCTACCTATAGTTAAAACCCCCCAAAAAATATTATAATAATAATAATTTATTTTTATTTATTTAGGTTTTTTTTATTTTTTTTAATTGCTCTATAAAAACTTTTTTTTAGTTGCGTACAAGTTCTCTAAGGTGTTCTGCTATGACTATGGAAACACAGTAATACCTCGGAAACTTTAGAAAAAGGACATATATAAGGCTTAATTTAAAATGAACCGTGACTACAAAAAAACAAAAAAGATAAATAAAAAAAAAAGATGTATTTTTAGACATTAATAATTCATGATAAATATTTAAGACAGAGACTGATTTAAAAAAAAAATGCTATAGTTTTGCTTTAACAAATTCTCCTTGGTTACTGTCTTCCTGTACACTTTTCATTTCATCCTGTTTCTTTTTTTACCCGTCTGAGAGAGAGAGAGAGAGAGAGAGAGAGAGAGAGGAGAACTGGGAGAAGCGATGCTGTGGGAATATTAGCGATGGAAGCAGAGAACGAAGTGTCAGGCAGTGTTTAAGAGCGAGTAGATTAGTGATCAGTAATGTTGGCACAGTTCTCCTCGCCCTAGCACTATCCACTCAGGAGGCTGAACAGCTTGCTCTCAATGACCCACAATCATCAGGCAGAAAGGGCCGGCTTCAGCAGATCAATTACCTCCATGATTACATTCATCAAATGCTTGATTGAAATTCATGAATCCTGTAGAATGAATGTTTTTATCTCTCACAACCCTCTTTTTCTCTCAAATTAGAAAGGACAGTTTTAGTGTCCAGGATTTAACACTTTCCTGACACTGTCATACCCTTCTCAACCCACTCGTATAGAAAGCTATACACACGTACTGTACACACACACACACACACACACACACACACACACACACACACACACACACACACACATGTTGAGTCATGTAAAAGTCTTCGCATGACACACTCATTTCCCCCGTCCTTTGTTCTCCCGTGTCTTGTCCTTCTAATAAGAAGATGAACCGGTTGCTCGGGGCATGCAGCATGCTCAACAGTGTCTGCTAATGAGAGATCAGATGCACCAGAGAGAAAGAGAGAGAGACAGAGTGCATGTTTAGTAAGCTCGATCCTTGGCTGAGATTTAAGTATCCTGCTGACTGCAGGATAATTGACAGTAGCATAATCCTCTTCCTCCACGCGGCACTCCAGAGAGAGATCACAGTGACAAAGTGATGAAACACGGAAGTACCGAATCCGACTGTGGCAAAAAAAAAAACAACAACCACGAGGTGAAGAAAAACGACATTCATGTAGCGGAAGCTTATTTGAAGCTTATCTGGAGAGTCAGATCCGTCACTGTACTTTCTGTAGTTTCTTTTCATTTTACAGTATATATACGGTACTGTACGCGCGCGCTTAAGAATTTTTTTAAAGAATTTTCATACAGAAAAGTTACTCGAATATCTCTCTCTAAAGAGCATTCGTTTTCATGCAAGATGCATTTGAAGAGCACTCATCAATTCATTTCAGATTCTTTCATTTTACGAAAGCCGTTCGAGTCAAACCGGGACTTTTGGCGACATCAAAAAGGAATGAAAGAAGGAGTAAAACCCATTGATACTTACAGTGATGAGACACGTAGCCACAATAAAACATTTGAATAGTGCAAACTTTCTTTTTTTTTTTTTTTTTCCTTTTACACTTTCAGCATGTGGAACGCCCGAGCCTTGAAAATCGATCCCGTCAGCTCGCGAAAGAGACGCATCCGTCTGCATCAACCGTACATACACATCATTCACCAGCACCACTCGCACATTACAGGAACTCAGCGGGGAGTTGTTGCCATGTCTCGCGTACGGTCCTGACTTCATTACATGCCATTAAAAGGAGTTCCTGGGAGGCCAGCGTTTCAGACGTGAAGCAGCTCAACTCGTATTTATTCGTATAGCACTTTTAACAACGGTCATTGTCACGAAGCAGCTTTAGAGAATCAAACGAAATTTATGGAAATGCATCTGAATCAAAGTGATCAGATTGTACCTGAGCAGGGACAAGCAGGGAGTCCTTTCGCTAAGTGAAGTGTCCAAGCACTGGTGAAACACTGGGATGAGTGCATTAGTGTAGCAGGGGATTATATAGAGACGTACAGGGAGGTTTTATTCTCTCCCAGTTCAAAACAGTGCGCAATCAAAAGTCCCGCTTTGACTTGAACGATCGTCGTATTTATTGGAACATTTGATAACTGAACTTCTGTATCGAACTTTAATGTTTTGCATATCGATTATTGATGTTTCATTTGAAGTCTTTTTCAGAGCTTTTCTCTCTCCTTTACACATCATTTAAAAAGTCCTGCTTCTACATACGTTGAAGTAAATCATTAAAATCGAAATGCCTTGATTTTGACCTCCATATGAACGAAACGTGATAAACAGGTGTATAAGGCTGTGCTTGTTTTTTTTTTTCGTGCACGTGCACCTCTAAGTCATTTGGGCTTTACGGCTGAATGAGTGACTTTTTCAGCTTTTCATGGAAGATTACACATCTCGAGCTGCAGGCTGCACATGCGCGCACACACACACACACACACACACACACACACACATGCACACACATGCACACACATGCACACACATGCACACACAGACAAAAGGACACACACAACCACACGTAAAAAAAAATATATATATATAAAAATCCCAGCAGAACACACAGCATGTCTCTGATCCCCTATGTCCTAATTACACAGGCTTAAATAAAACACAGGACTGCATTCTGTTTTCCTCCTGTCTGCTCACAGTAGGCCAGTACGATTCTTAAACCTGTTCAAAAAGGCAAGATTTTTATTCCAGCAGCCATCGCACATGATCATGAAAAGGATTTCGAGTTCACAGACCGAAGCTGTGGGTCTCAAACATATTTAACAGACATTAAAACTGATTAGTTTCAGCTTGATGTGGTGCGTCGCTGTTCAATGTTCTAGAATAAACACGCTATATTATTCCATTAATAAAGTCGTCTGGTGTTTATTATATCACATCACCATCACATCAGCGGGACGTTTCACTGCTCGCACCGCTCCGCTCGTCCATGCTTGCTAGATAACAATTCCAAATCGAACAACAGCTTGTTACACTGTTTATGTCGTGTCCAATCTGTTACCATAGCAACGCTCGATGATGCTCAATCCAGCAAATCCTGGCTCCCTTGAGAGCCGTTTTTTTCCTTGATGAATTTCTTCCTGACAAAGTGTTTCGTATCTGACGTTTCAGTCACTTGGTATTCAGTTCTCGCTCTGGTGTGCAAAAGTTATTCATTTCGCACCCCGTCATACCGAATATCGGCGTATTTTTGCCCGTGTGATATTGCTTAATCGCTCGAGAGCTCGATCAGAGCAGGTGAATACTAAAGTGCCGAAAGTTTGTTTATTTGCACCGTTGTGCGTAAAACCCTAAAGTCTGTTGTGTGTGAAAACCCCGGGAGGTTGCGCAATTTCTGAAACAGTGAAACTAACCCATGTGGTACCAACAGAAATAACCTGCAGGTGTACCTATTATAGTGGCCAGCAACTAATCAAAAAGTAAATTGTAACTTTTTTTTATTAATAATAATAATAATAATAATAAGTCACGTCTACCTTACAGCATAGTGACATCATTTTATTCCCAGTTAGCAACCTGGGGTCAGAGCGCAGGGTCAGCTAGGATACAGCGCCCCCTGGAGCAGATGGGGTCAAGGCCCTTGGTCAAGGGCTCAACACTGGCAACTTGCCGGTGTCTGGGCCTTGAACTCCTGACCTTCCGATCAGTAACCCACAGCCTTAACCGACTGAGCCACCATCGCCCCAACGGTTTGGGGATTCATCCAGTTCAGAACAGCTCATGACAGATATTGAACACCGCGCTGACAATTTGTCCTTTTACACTGACTTTAGGATCTACGATAAATATAACGATAAATATAAGCATGAAAATGAACAAGTATGAAAATAAATGCAATTGGCATGTTTTCTCGTATCCGCTCCGAACACCGTCACGCGGGTGTCTAAGGCGATTACATGAAAGGCTTCATAAGCATCCTTCTCTACGTCACATGCCTGTGTGGTAAAGGTTAGCACCTTTTTTTTTCCACCACCCCCAAAGGCCACAGCGCTTCAACCCCCCTGCAGGCTCCGGTTTGAAATCCTGAGACCGCTTTGACTCCTACCGAGCGAATAGAAAAGCAGCGTTCTCTAAACCCCCTCGTCTCCGCCGTCTCCCACGCCTTCTCCCCGTCCACCACTTTTGTCTACATTTTTTTCCATTTCCAGCTTCAAGAAGGGGGACCTGGGGGACGTGCATATGGCTATTGATTTGGCTTTTGTTGCACGTGTTTTGGAGAATTCTCCCCCCGCCGTGGCTCTGTCCTCTCAAGGCGGCCGGCCCCTCCAGGGGTTCAGCTTTGAACGGTTTAACCGGGCAGTAAAGTCCTGCCGGTATGCCAGGAAAGCATGAAAGGAAAGACTGAATCGAAAGGCTTTTGTCGGCGGCGAGTTAAGGTGGCTCTACCTTTCCGTGCTCGCTACTCGTCAATGCGCCTCCCCGTTGTGTATCGGTATTCGCCTGGGCTCCCTGCAGAGATAAAAGTCACCTGTGGACAGATGTGTCGTTTGTCTGGAGGGGAAAAAAAGGAGCTATTGGGTGTATATTTATTAGCCTTCTGTGATTGGTTAATGTGATGCGAATTAGGTCAAAGACAAAGCAGTGAATAAGAACATTCAGAAAGCGGCGGCTACAAATGATGTACAGTACAGTACAGTACCCAGAGGAAACCCACCAAGGACAGGGAGAACATGCAGACTCCATGCACGCAGACCCGAGGCAGGAATCGAACCCGGAGGTGCAAGGCGACAGTTTTGATCGCTAAGCCAACATATAAGGACCCTGTGGACACCCCTAGGAGTGCAGGACGTCTTCGGAGACCTAAACTCGAGACCTGTTAGGAAGATCTTTCTTCTACACTCTAAAAATGTCAACGCCCGTCTTCCTGTGTCTCCTTTACAGGGGAAAAGAACTCTACAGTACCAGGTGGCAACATCTGTCCACCGTCTCGGCCTAAAGCGAGGACGTGTTTTGGGAGCCGGTCAAAGCTCTCTTTAAATCATAGCAGTGAGAGTTCTGAAATGAACCAAACTAAAAATCTGGGCTGTCTCGTCTAACAAAACATGCAGAAGTACGCCGGCACATATGATCGTCGGTGACCTACTTGAAGACGTGCGTAGTTAAATACCCCTCATTCCCATCTGTGGAATTTAAACCGCACTCGTTTACAGTTGCTCTCATTTCCATATACGACACATTTTCCCTGGTGTGATCTGCAGACGGATCCTGTTGCACACATAGCTTCTCACCCACACACACCCACCCACACAGATCCCCCCCCCCACCCAGGTTGTCAGGTGCTATGTCTGTCGCCGATGCCCGAAGACCTGTTCAAGCTGCCTCGTGTAGCCTCTCATTTCTTTCTTTCTTTTTTTTTTGTTCTCCTCTCATCTCTGTCTCTCTGTCACTCCGTGATCGTTCCTCTCCAAAAGCCCACTCAACCCCTACCACCTCTTACACACAATCCTACCAGCTGCGCCGCAGCCTGCCAGGACACAGGTGCTGGCGCTCTGATGCCTTGCTAGTCATGCTGGGCCGCGGTACAAGATGCGACACAGATACCCAGCTAGCGGCCCGCTACCCTGCAGAGCTGCCATGCTGCACCGTGCCCATTTTTCCACAAGTGCCAATCTATAGTAGGCCCCTCCACTGTAATTCTCCCTGTACAAGGTCATTATTATCGCTGGTGTTCTGTTCGAGTAAAAAAAAAAAAAAAAAAAACCACACATAATACTACTAAAAGGACAATGTTTTTTTTTCCCCCACCAGGAAACCGAATGAAACTTGAATTAATTACTCAAATTACTTAACGCAAAAAGAAAAAAAAATTAATAAATGGTGACATTTAATTTTTAATAAATTACAGACATCAAAGTAATAAAGGTGAATTATGCCGAGTCTCTAAAAGGACATGAAAAAAAAAAAACAAAAAAAAAAAAAACAAATGTGCTGTATTTTATTTAGAGATCGTCCAAATTTTTTGCAAAACCCAGCGTGACTCGTACATATACTGTATACATCCAGATATATTTAAACAGAGCTGTAAACATCATAATTGAAGACCCGGCTTCATGCTATAGGGTTCTAACCAATCGTAGACCAGACAGAATTCTCATACCCAATCCTAACAAAGAAGGCGGGATTTCTTAACCTCTTTGTCCGTCCTTCCATTGTTGCTTGCACGATATGGAAAACATGAACCATATTTTTAAAAAAGGCAAGTCAACTCACACCGAGTCCTCTGTATGTTTTGTTCCACGTAAACACACTGGAATGGCCGTGTATAGTTTCTGACACGTCTCACGCCTGTGCTTTGGTCTGGGAAGAAAAAGAAAAAAAAAAAAAAAAAAAAATTTTCTGGACAAGGACTAATTTTTTTTTTTTAGTAGATATGAGTCATTTCTCCTGCCTTTCATTCTGTATAGATGTCGAGTCATAAATCTTGTTGTCTGGTAATAAAACGTGCCGGTGCGCAGGGCACCGGGTCTGACATGCAGGTGACATTTAGGGAAATCAAGCTGTCTTTCGTCAAAACGTTCTGGACATCATGGTAAGCTTTTAAAATAGCAGGAAATACTTTTTTTTTTTTTCGTTCCTTTTTTTTTTTCTTTTTTTCGTGTGAGCAGGTAAACAACATCTTAAATCCCCTGACTGATCCAGGTTACTCTGCTGAAACGTGCCAATCATTGTCATCTTACACTACAGCACACGCTGTGGCATAGTGTGAAATTATTCAGTAAGGATTTTCCAGGAGACATTTAGGAGGATTTTGGTTATCTAATAAGCGGAGAAGCGTAAACGTTAAACGCATAAGATCTTACAGTACGTTCTTGGGATGTAAGCGACACGCCGGCATTAACATCTCAGAGTTGAGTTTTTAAAAGCTGGAATATAAAAAGGAAAAAAAAAAAAAAAAAGATGCAAGGTTGGTTTTTCTTCTGTAGAATTAAATCGGCTTGGTACACGGACCTCGATTATACCATGCAGTTTTTTAAAGTAAAAAAATAATAGCATCTTTAAAACAAGTGCCTTCAGACACCCCTTTTGTGGAAGAGCATTTTCTTAGCCAATCAGAACGCAGAGATCAGAAAAAGGCTTGGCGCGGAGGGAGGAAAAAAAATTACCTTTTTTTTTTTTTAATCCATTTAAATTTGGGACATTAAAATGCACCCATTTTGAGGCTTTTCTGACAAACAAAACATGAAGAGGAAAAAAAAAAAAGAAGTGTTTTTACTGCATGTATAGTTAAGAGTTTTATTTATAAGAACAATTAGCAGAATTAATTTTTACATATAGACATCCTACCCATCTTGAGCCCTTAACACATGGACAGACCGGACATGTAGCTCCATATCAGTAATGCTTTCATGTTTAATACTGCAAAATATGTTCTGACTAATTCTCTGGAACATCTTCAGTATTCCTGAAAATTATTATCCTGCATCTTCAGCGTGCAATGCAAACTAGTGAATTTTCATAAGCGGTTCACTTTAAGGCTTGAAAATCTCCCCATCACTGATTGCAACGTTTCATTAAATTGCTCCTAAACACCACAAACAACAGAATCATCTGTCCATCATCTCTGGCTCGTTCCTGTTCAGTCTTTCGTTCTTTCCGTTGCTCTCCCATCCTTGGTCCTTTTTCTGCCTCCCATCCTTTTAAATCTCTTCTCAAAGCTTTGGATTTACAAGCCCTTCATCTTTATTTTTCATATTCGGCTTATTTATTTATTGCTTAATTTACTCTACTTGTTTACTCGCCTCATTTCTTTGGTCTTATCCACCTTCACATTGTCTGTCTGTTTTGATGGCTGTGACCGAGAGAGAGAGAGGGGTTGGAAGGTGTCTGTGGTTGTGGGCTAAGCGAGGCAGCGAGTCGCAAGCGTTGCTGTGGGAGCAGCTTAGCGAGAGAGCGCACACAGCGGGCCTGAAAAATAGGGATGCTAATAAAAGATTTGGCAAGAGCCCTTAATGCACCCAGTCTGAGCATTAGGAATACACTAGAGCCTCAGCTCCTCCTTGCACTACTTTTCCTTTTTCTCGCAGACTCTCTATAATGCTGTCTGCAAAAAAAAAAAAAAAAAAACCCTCACACTTTCCCGTTTTCCTAAGAGAGAGCGAAAGAAAGATCTAGAGAGGGGAGAAAGGAAAAAAAAACAAAAAAAACAATTGGCACTGAAGAATGTAGACTTCGTTTGGGAGTGTGAGGCGAGGGCTTGTTTACTCTTAACTGTCCTGGATTCCTCTGTACCTCCAGAGAAAAAATTGTTGTTGTTTTAGTTTTCCTTCAAAAATTCTATCATGTTTTTTTTTTTTATTAAATAAATAAATAAAAAAATCTCAGTGCAAAACGTTCATAACTCCTGCTTTGGCAGAATCAGGCTACTTCGACATCGAGATGCTCTTTATAATCTCTCTATTCAAGAATTTCCATTTCGTTATTGTAGTAATATGATTTCTATTAGTGCTTTCAGTCGAGTAATCAGAATTTTAAAATACAAAGATTCACGGGTTATGTTGGAATAAAGACATGCATGACAAACTGGTTAGAGGAAACAGATTATGTAGCTTCATATAATGTCTCAAATGTTAACATTTAACAAAACTCTCTTGAATGAGACTGCATGCAGGGCTCGAACCCGGGAAGCCTAAGCCTAGAGCCTTAGCCACCACGTGCATATCTTACATTTACATGTATTGCTGTAAAAATAGTTCCCTTGAAGATAGTTCGAGGACACATCTTTGGTTTTATTCAAATTTCCATCTAGAAGCTTTATATGAAACATTATCACTGCGAAGGCAATGGAAAGCCATCAGGGTCAAAATTGGTCATATAATTAATTTGTGTTAAAAGATAGTAACACATTAAAAGCACCTAATTAAATCACAGATAAAGGATACAGGAGTTACTGATCAGCAGGTCGGGGGTTCGAGCCCCTGGTCCGCCAGGTGGCCACTGAACACTTTATGCTCCTGACCTCAGCCTACTAACAGAAAGCTGTGATATGCGAAGAATAAAGAATTTCTCACTGTATATGTGACTAATAAAGGCCGAACTGAAAGTTAAACATTCTGTCTATGCTGGGGATCACTAAGGATCACATGACACCTACGACGGTTCTGTTAATATGAAAAAAAAAATTGAAGAGTTGTTAGAATTCTGAAAAAAAAAAAAGTAATTAAAAAATAATTACATTGGGAGTCAGTGTGGTGATACGTGAATCAGCACAGGAAAGAATCGTGATGCGTAACTGAATCGACTTTTTTTTCCCGCTCCTTCTCTAATGATATGTCTTATTGATGACTACTAGATTGATGTGTTTTTGTGTTGTGGGTGTGTGTGTGTGTGTGTGTGTGTGTGTTGGGTCATGGGAGCAGATTTAGTTATTGGATCCTGCCAGTCTTTCCCCAGCATCCCCTCAGGTCTAAAACAACACCCTGATACAGTTTGATGTTGTGTCATTACAAGTGTCGTAAAACTGCTGGCCTTCTCAGATCCTCTGCCTAGAGTGTGAAGAGATTTACCATACGCATCATCATTAGCCTGATAAATGTCCACTGGAGAATCCTAGCATGCGGTTGAAGCAGTGCAATTTCCAATAAAAGGACCACGGCGTGTCTTGACAGCGGGGCTGTTTTTTTTTTTTTTCTTCTTCCCCTCTTCTTCCTGTCAATGCTAGTAATTGCGGAGTTGATAGGAAATTCCTGCGCCTGCAGCCGACTGAGATAATGCATGTTGATCCCACTGGTCATATATAGTGTCACAGAAATGAGGGCTCTTCATCCGATCGATATATAGATCTGTGTGCGGATAGTCAGGAAGGCGCAGGAATAGCAGCTTTACAGTTTTAATTAAGTGGATCCAAAAAAAAAAAAAAAAGCCAATAACCATGCACGTGTGTGCGTGTGTGTGTGTGTGTGCGCATGTGTGCACGACTCTGCCTGTGCCCGCATTACATCACACTCGGCTTCCTGATTTGTAGCAGCTTCCTTCCGAATCACGCGTCATATTGTTAAGAAATCAAGGGCACTTGTTCCAGCCTAATGTATATGTAGAGGGGGTTCGGTTCGTCCTGATTGGCTACATGGGGATCCGTCAGACGCGGATTATTTATGCCTTAATACGGCCCTGGTTGAACGAGCAATCAGTCCTGAGAAGTCATATTCCAGGATTATGTTTTACTCGGCTTTCGGTTTGGTGCAGATGATCTCACAATAATGATAATAATAATAATAATAATAATAATAATCTTGGCATTTATAAGCATAATCGTGTCTACATTTTCTTTTAAAAATGGACTAGAAGTTTAATATTGGAATGTTTTACCATTCGTTCATTTGCATATTGTTTTCTCTTGGCTCACGTGAACGTCTACGGTCATGCTATCCGATCCATTCCTGACATGATGGTCACGCCAAAAAAACACAAGATGACAATCATAACCAAATTCAAAGCTACATACTTCTTAATTCCAAGTCTCTTTTTTTTTAGGATATTTAGTCAGATTTTTTTGTTCATTTCTTATGTGACCAGATCAGAGGCATCAGGGGTAAAAAAAATATATATATATAATAAAAAAAAGGGAGGTCTGTATGTGTCTGATGAAATTTCTGAAAAGCAAACGTAACATACGTTCAAGTCAAACCGGGACTTGTGATGAAATTTCTCGTGAATGAGGGCATAAAACCTGATCGACTTTTACAGAAGACTTCAAAACACAGTACGTCCGTGAAGGCGCGAAGAGGGAAGGGTACACGCAAATCATTCATCGATACCACTTGCACGTTACAGGACTACAGTCCCGACTTCTGTCCTGGGCCGTTAAAGGAATTCCTGGGAGGCCAGCGTTTCAGACATGAAGCAGGCAGTTTGATGGTGAAACACTCCAAGCCATTTCCACACGATTGAGAAGTGAAAAGAGTTCCTGGGAGGCCAGCGTTTCAGGGGTTACAGTAAATAGGGATGACTCAACGGATGATATAGAGAAATAAAGAGAGCTGTCACTCTCATGGATGTATTCTGATATTCTGCACAATCGTAAGTCCCGCTTTGACTTGAACACCCCATGGTATCCTTATAAAAAAAAAAAAAAAAGTGTTCCTTTGGGTTTTTATATATATCATTTTATTGCCCTGTAGTTTTGGTTGAATAGAAATCTTTTTCCTACACAAACAGCACATAAAAAAATAAAAATAAAAAAAAAAATAAAAAAATTCAATTAAATGCACAATGCTTCCAAAACATGACATTAGAGGTACAGTGTGTTTTACACTATTAACTTCTGGAAGTGGCACAGAGGTGACTGAGCCAAAAATGATTGAATTGCATGTTCCAGTAAACTTTATGCAACTCAACTCGAAATAAGAAATCCGACAGCTTTGAAGAAGAAGAAGAAGAAAACAAAAAGCAATTGCATCTGAGCACAGGAATTTCCCAGAGAAATGACTCCCGCCAGCCCTCGCATACACACCCACATGCAGCCGACAATGCAGCGTTTAGCGGAAAAAAAAAACACAAGGAAATCCTGTTCTACTTTTCACCCATGCGTTTGTGTGTTTACGTGTCGGAGATCACACTGGGAACCAGCCACCCCACCTTTTTTCCTCAATAAAGTGCACTGCATCTCAAATGTCAAGCTCTCTCGCAGGGTTTCCCAGCACCTAACCCCGCTCAGTCTCTCTCATCTCCCCGTCTCTTCTCTTCTCCCCCTGGGCTCGGTGTGAGTCTGCTGACCCTTCACACTGCAATTCCCTCTCTATTAACACCCCACACCCCACCCCTCCACAAACACACACACACACACACACACACACACACACACACTCTGAAGCAGAACTGCTCGGACACGGACAAAAACCCTCCCACCGTTTAGGGTGAACGGGTTCACATTCTCCGTCAGTCACCTTGATACACACAGACACACACACACGTACTCTCCAAAGTATGTTTGTGTTCTAGAACCCTAAACTCTGACTTTGTAGTAAGTAGCTACAATCTGGAGTTAACACCCAGCCCCCCCCCCATCCCCCCCCCCCCCCCCCATGCACTGTTGGGAAGCAGGACTTTGATGAATCTGAAAAACTTATTTTCAAGGTTAACCGCCTCCCTAAACACACACATACATAAACCCACACACACAGCAGGGAATTGGGGGGGTGCGGTGGGGGGGGGGGGGCATTAGTTGGTTGGAAATCAAAAACAATAGCGACTGAGGAGTCAGCGAGAGCCGCGATCATATTTCATCACAGCGTCAGCCTTTTGGGTTGTTGACGATTCCAACATTTGATTAATGAGGATTAATAAGGTCGAAGGTCGATCATTTGTTTTACAGTTTATTTATTTATTTAATTTCACGAGCCTTGGATGTGAAAGAAATGCAAACTGCAAACGCTGATATTTTTGAGTCCATGAAAAACCTAATCTTATATACATTATATCATTTTAAATCATAAGGAAGAAAAAGTCGTCTTCTTTTTTTTTTTTTTTTTTAATAACTTCAGCCTTACTTTTATGACCTTAATGCAAAAATTCATTTTAAAAAAAGTGCTTTGTTTTAACTGAGCGTTATTACAGAAGAGGATCGAGAATCAATCACACCAGCTCCTCTTGGAAAAGAACCAAGAAGAAGAAAAAAAAAAAGAAAAAAGATTTTGTGATGCACAAAAAAAAAAAAAAAATAAAATAAAGTCACCACCTGGATTTAACTAAACATATAGTTAAGATCCTTCCACTAGATACTTACTGCAGTGATTAATATGGATCAGCTGGTAAGGAGTTATTTAACTTCAGTTGATGCAGTGAGTAGCTTCTCATTTCTTAAACAACCAGGACAGAAGTCTATTGGCAAAGATTTCAGAAAGGTCAAATTATTGTCCTGAATCAAGCAAAGAGAACAACTAAGGAGATTGCTGAAACTACTAAAATTGGGTTAAGAACCAAACAACGCATTATTTATTATTAAACCTGGAAGGATGGTGCTGAAAGAAATGTGTGAAAGATCACTTAAATGATTAGAGAAGTCAAATTGTTTAAAAAAAAAAAAACTGAGAAAAAAAGTAGAACTGTTAGAATAGTGAAAGTAAGAGCATTTCCATGTGCACAATGCAAAGAGAGCTGAAGGGATTGGGACTAAACAGCTGTGCTTAAAAGTGAGGCTATTTGAGGAAAAAGACGTTTCAATTAGTTTTTTTTTTTTTTTTTTTTTTTTAGAAAAAAAGGCCATGTGGTCTGATGAGTCTAGATTTATTGGGTTCCAGAGGGTCAGAAGAGTAGGCATGGTAATCCTCGTATCCTAGTACAAGCCTATGGGTTGTTATGATCTGGGCTTAGTCAGATCTAATTTTAGCAACGTTATGCATCCTGGAAATGAGTTCAGCCGACAACCTGAATGTACTGAATGACCAGTTTTTTTTTAAAGATCAGTGGATTTTTATTCTTCAACATGACGACGCCAGGATTCATCAGGCTCAAATTGGGAAAAAGTGGTTCGGGCAGCATGAGATATCATTTTCACATGGATTGGCCACCCGGGGGTCCAACAGTGTGGAAAGCCTTTACCCAGTCACCACCACCTTAACCCCACTGAGAATCTTTGGGATGTGCTGGAGAAGGCTGTACGCAGTGGTTCGACTCTCCCATCATCAGTACAAGGTCTCGGAGAGAAATGAATGCGACTCTGGACCGAAGTGTATGTTGTGACATTGCATAAGCTTATGGAAACGATGCCATAGCCGTAATCAAAGCAGAAGGCGGTCCAACGGAATATTAGAGTGTGCAGATTTTCTTTTGGCCGGCCAGAGTACAATATACATAATAAGATTTCCAGATAAATACGTTAGCGCTAGAAAGTAAGCAGCTGGCTGACATTTTTCTGTCCTTCGTCTTATGTGCTGCTGTGGAAAAAAAAAAAAGAAAAAAAAAACGTTTATTTTTCCATTACATCTCGTGATAGCAATGTGGCTTTTAATTACTTCAGTGATGACATTTCATCGATTTTACTGATGATCCCAATGTCCCGGGTGTAATTTCAGACGATCAGATCAACTGCCTGCCTTACACTGAATAGCCACAAACACTTAAGAGGGTGAGAATGCAATTTCGAAGTAAATAACGGAACAAAAAAAATTTTAAAAAAGGGCTCACGTTCAATTTGAGAATATTGAATCAAGATCAAAGTTAATGTTAATGATCGGTTCACGTCCATAAAGGAGGGCGATTCCAAATGTTTAATGTCTTACCAGCTTTAAACCGAGTCTGAACAGATGTAAGAGGAGTTTAAGCCATGCTGTCGTTCTGTAATTAGAGCAGAGAAGATAAATGAAAAATGGAAGGAAAAGAAAGAAAGAAAAAAAACACGTCGAAAGACTGAAAAGACTCATTTTTAAGACCTTCTGGTAAATAATTTGCATCAGCGCATGGACAAAACAAAGCACAAGGGAGGATCAGCTGTGTAATGTACAGTATACACACACTGAGAAAGAGAGCATACATACGGTACTAGTGACGGGAATCACCGAGGACCAGGTGCTGATTCAATTTGTATTGCAATTTTATAAAATAGTATCACAATTTTTCCTAAAAAAAAAATAAATTATATATATATATATTTAGATCTGTCTGCCTGTGTGTGAACAGTTTAGTAGATCCTCTGTTAACTGAAATTCTCTTGTACTTAAAGGTCCCATATTTGACTATTTCTGCAACTCCGGTCTCAAAGCTCCCGCAAAGTGTGTGTGTGTGTGTGTGTGTGTGTGTGTGTGTTTATACTCCAACTGAAATGTGCCGTTTTAATGTTTATGTAAAGGAGCTCCCAGAGATCAGCAACAAGCCAGACGGGGGAGGGGCTTTTCTTATACGATGTCACATTAGGAGGAAACATCTAATTAGCCATGTCTAGAAATGACGTTTGCACAATAGTTCCCCTTTAAAGGATTGCACACGAACGGTTGGACAGGGTTTATTCTGGTGCTGAAACTCGGAGACGTTACTAGGTGTAAATGACTCTCGACTGTATCAAATGAGTCAAACGCTTAGAGGAACACTGCTACATATAACAAGCACCTCTGGGAGCCCAGGAAGCGTGTGTAGAAGGCAGCGTGTAGCCCTGGACTGTTTAGACTAGGAAAAAGGGTTTAAATGTTCTTAGACGTGTTTCAGGGCATCCGTTTTTTTTTTTTTTCATGCAATAAAACTGAAAGAACAAAACGAGAGATCTGGAGATAGTTACAGTAAATTTACAGTAATTGATTTTTTTTTTTTGGATCAGGTTTGCACCAGAGCCGAGGAGTCGGAGGACTTTGGTACTAGATTATTGAAAATGTAACTTTTCAGAAATTCATGAAATCTTCTTGTTCTTCCCACCTTGCTTACCTTCTGAAATAGTGAAATCCTCAGGATATTAAATATACATGACGTGTCGTTTGTAAGGCATAAATCACTGCACAGAGCAGCACAGGCCCTGCTTCGTGTTGACACACACACACACACACACACACACACACACACACACACACACACACACACACACACACACACACACACAGTGCTTTGTCAGAAGCCATACCTTCATCCCTTTGTGCTTCAATATTCGCAGGACATCACCTGTTCATCCCTCAGTCAGTGTCTCCATTGGCACTAGGATTTGCACGGTCCTCATGCGCGAGTGTGTGTGTGTGTGTGTGTGTGTGTTCGAGGTGTGCATCTCCTGTCGCTCTCCAATTTACAATTCCTGGGCCTATTTTACACGCCTCAAACCAATAATAATCCAAAATGAAGATGAAAGGGGTGAACACACACACACACACACACACACACACACACACACACACACACACAGACACAGACACAGACACAGACACAGACACACAGACACACAGACAGACACACAGACACACAGACAGACACACAGACACACACACAGACACACACACAGACACACACACACACACACACAGACACACAGACACACAGACACACACACACACACACACACACACACACACACACACACACACACACACTTTGCAGCATGCTGTGCTGGGCACTTGTTTGAAAGATACAAGAGGGTTACCATGGGAGAGCTTCAAAGCCCAGTGACATAAATTTATGATACCAGCTCCAGACATTTTTTTTTTTTTTGGCCAAAAACGGAGCTGCTGTTGTTTTGCACTGGTCTGGCAGGGTGGAGAGGGGGAGAGATGATTGAGAGAGAGAGAGAGAAGATGGAGTCTTCACTGCCATCTCCTTGATCATGCTTATTGAGACCATTCACTCGACCAGCTGCTCCCGCTGTCCGTCCCATGCTTGAAAGTAAATCCCACTTCAGATCTCAGATGTGTGATATAGATATGTACCACTAGTATGGTATCAGGCACCGGTATCAATACACAGAGTGCAGGTACAAAATCAGGACTGGTGATTTAGATTGTACCCAGTTAACCAGTAACCCCTTCTAGTAGTAACCGCTTGTCCGACTAAGTCATCAGTTTTACGGCGTGACCTTGCGCATGTTTTAACTGATTAAGCCTTGTTAAATGGTTCATGTCAGTGAACCAGTATGGAAGAAGCGAGCATAGATGACATAATGTGACAATGCAGTCGTTCCCATGAACATTCAGAGAGAGTGGAACGCCCGATCCTTGAAAATCGATGGATAACTCGCAATCACCACTGTTCTGTCCCTTCAAGCCATTTCCACATGTTTGGGACGTTAAAGGAGTTCCTGGAAGGCCAGGGTTTCAGACATGAAGCAGGAAGTCTGAGAAAACGTTCTACCCTGATGACATTCAAGCACTAGTGTACCAGGGGAATATATAGAGAAAAATAAGGAGAACTTTTGTTATTTTACAGAACCAAAAATTGTATTCCGGGTTTTAATTGAACAGCCCCGTATTATGTCCTCACCATTTCAGGTTTTTCATCTGCCGGACCCATAAGTCTCTATCCCAATAAAATAGCGATAAAATGCAATCCAATGCAGATGATGTACACAGATACACAAACCGCAAGGTGAAAAGGAAAGAACACATGCACTAGTAGTATTACAGTCAAATCGTACATGGTTACGGGTAGTGATATAGAGGAGGTGGTCTTTCGAGACAGTGCTCCCTCTTTATTAAAAAATTACATCAGTCCAAGCTTGTTCAAAAGCAGTGTTTTATGGACAGCATGAGGCAATGCTAAGGCAATGTGAGACCAGCCTTAGTTGATCTGTACCAACTCTAGGTCTTTGATTTGCCCTTTCATTTCGAATCTATTTTTATAGCAATCATGGAGATGTAAGTAAATGAATTAATAAATGAAAAAATGAATACATTTTTGACTAATTCGTTTTGCTGTTTTCCCCTTGTCTGCAGAAGAGGACTGCGTGAACTGCACTGACGAGTGCCGGGTCCTGGGTCACTCGGACCGCTGCTGGATGCCACAGTTCCCGGCACCAGGCATGGCTCAGGCTGAGGGTCTCGACTACCGCACGAACCTGTTCGTACCGGCAGGAATGGAGGCCGTGGCAACCGAGCCAGAGAACTACGAGGCAACGGGGAACACCAGCGGCAAGAAAACCTTCTGCACTTTTGGAAAAGAGCGACGCGAGCACTCTGTTCTGGTCGCCAACGTCAAGCCCTACCTCAAGGGCAAGCGTGCGCTCAGCCCACTGCTCCAAGAAGTGCCCTCAGCCTCATGCAGCCCTACCAAGGGAACCAAAGGCGTAGCAGACGGAGCCGAGGTCAATCCCAGCACCAGCCACTATGAAGGATCCAACGGACTATACACGTCTCCTGGAAAGCAGAGCAGAGATCAGGGTTACTGTGCGCTAGCCACATCGGATCCCGTAGCCAAAGTGCTGTTGGAGGCGCGCTCGCGTATCAGCCAGGAAACGGCTAACGAGCCGGACGGAGCGCTGGAGCACGGAGGAGGAGAGCCGAGCCGAGGAGGCATGGACGCCGAGCAGGTGGTCAGAGACATTGATAAACTTCTGCAGGACTGCCGAGGCAACGAGGCTACGGTGGTGAGGAAGTGAACAGACTGATGAAATTGAAAAAAAATAACGCAAGAAGACAAAACTGTGAAAGAGGGCGAGAGTCTGTGAGATAAGAAACACTCTCAAAGAGTGAGGTGCTCGTGCGGTTTGGTAAAGTTGGACAGAAAAACTTATCTAAAAAAAAAATAATAATAATGAATAAGCCAGGTTTTCTGGACGCCATGTTGTGTTTTTGTGGGGGAGGGGATTCTTAGGGAGATTCAGAAGTTGCTGTTTCTGGCTTCTTAGCAAGCTTTTTTTCTTCAAGTGCCCACCAGCTGTAAACTTTCTTTCTGACTCGGAACGCCACAAACCGCAAGGACTCGCAAAGGATTCTGACAATCGCGACGTAGAAACGTTGAACACTCCAAATCGCGCGGTTGGCTCTGATCGAGACCGAAATCGAACCGCGACCTTCTCTTTTATTTAATTTTATTTTTTTTCCTGACTTTGTAATATCATTGTATGAAATCCTGAATAATCTCTGATTATCTCTGATCTATAGGGAGGGGAGGGCGGGTCAGGGGGATGGGGGGGGAAGGGGTGGTAACCCGGGGTGCTTATTTACGAAAACGTTACCATTCCTTCACTCGCCATTTCTATTCGTCATACGTGTAAAGCTGTGTTTCCTCCTCCCATATATACGTGTATATGGAACATTCCAGATTGGTGAAACTGTTACTCTTTTTCCTCATCGGTCCTTTGTGTGAACACTGTCTTCAGCTGTCTTCTACTCGTCACTTCTTTTTTTTTTTTTTTTTTAAGAAAAAAAAAAAAGTGACCTTCCACTTTGTCCTAAGGCAATCATAATTATGTATATTAGGGACAGATTTCCTCGACTGTGAAACGAAACGAAAAAAAAAATCTATATAAATATATAGATAATATATATATACATATATACATATATGAACTTATGTATAGTGTCCAGATATTAACAAAAATATTTATACCTTTTCTAAAAAAAAAAAGAAAAAAAAACGCTGAAAACGCAGTTGTTAATGATATTTATTACGCTGCAAAGGTTTGAATTCCAAGTAAACAAACGTCGAAGGAAAAGAAAAAGAAAAACACACACAAAAAAAGGAAACGTCCCTTCACATTTGTCACTTACTCGCAATATCATTTAATGTGCGAAATGTATCCGATTAATGTGTTTACATTGAAATGACATATTTTTACTGATTTTGTTCAATTCTTTTTGTTCCCTTGCAATCTCTGTGCATATGAGCCAAATTGTTACGTGTACAAGAGCTATATTGTGTATTTTATTAAATTAATATATAGTTGTGTTGCAATATACATGGGCTTATATTGTATTTGGCAACTGTTGCCTTAGTAGCTGTCAAACTCTGTGAGTTTCCTTTGCTGTTGTTTTTTATTCTTTATTTGCTTCTTCATCGTCCTTTCCCTGTGTCTCTGCTCTTAATGAGCGACCGTACACCCGGGCACACTAGCAGGGGGCGGGGCTTGTTTGTTTCGTTCGAGCAAACTCCTTCGCTTTAACTCGGCCCAAGTTTGTTCAGCCAGCACATTTCTATCAAAAAAAAAAAAAAGCAAAAAAAAAAAAAACAAGAAACGAAACACAACCTACTACAGTTTAATTACTTTTTTTTTTCTTTTTTGCAATGCTGAGAAACTTACAGGGCAGCTATTTTTTTATTCCGACAAGTCCTTGTCGTTCGGATCTTTCTTTTTCTTTCAAATCAAAGCCTGCCATTCATAACTCAGCGTGGAGTCCCTGGCTAACGTTCTGTGATACTGCCTTACTCAGCCGGAAAGCTCGCATTGTTACTGTAGTGCACTCGACTACAAAGAGGACGTGGGATTTCTTCAGAATGTACCGTCTTGTTTTGTATATAAGGACTCTGTGTATCCGCTTCATACAATATACGTGCGTGTTTTCATTATCGAGCGCCCGTCGAAAAATGCCCATGAAACTCGGCGCAGTTCTTCCCCCCGGACTGCGCAACACTCGATAACTCGGCGCCCTTCGTTTTGTTTATTTTTCAATTCCTCCTTACCTTTGATGTGTTTTTCCCCTCTACGTCACGGAATTCAGTTCAAACCACACATTAACATCAGGTCTGCAGTTCGAGTACAAGAAAAGAAAAAGAAATAGATTCAGAAGAAGTGGTCCTAGTACGGTCACCTGAGGAACACCATAAACAATACTGTTTTAATTTATTAATTAAAAAAAAAAATCTCGCATATTCCCAGGCAGACAAACTATTCACATATTTATTGCTTTATTTCTCTTCCAAGAAAGCTTTTGTTCTTTTTTTGTTTTGTTTTGTTTTTCGTTCTCTTTTTCCTCCACCCAGGTGCAGAGATACAAGTTCAAGTTTGGCGTCGGGAAGAAAACTAAACTTTGTGTTGGTTTCTAATTATTACATTTTTTTCTTCCCCTGCTCCAACACGGTAGTGACGAGTCTGATATTTTTGACACCCTCGACATAACCTCGGCGAATAATGAAAGGCATCGCGCCGGCTCGCATTTGGAGCTCGGAGCGGCATCTGACACGAGAGCGCTGCGACGCTGTGCACTCCCTTTCATTTAAAAGAACAAAACACTCAAGAGACGTAGATGATCTTATGCGCACTTTAACCCAAAGCCAGACAGATAGAAATAACTTTTCTGTTTGTCATTTGTCTCAGTTTGCTCATTCTACCCATCCCCTATCCACCCCCCCCCCCCCCGCTCTATTCACTCCGAGTTTGCTCATTTCTCACGGCTTGCAAAGATCTGCGTGCGTGCTGCGCTAGTGGTTTCCGTTCTGTAAGCGTCAAACTGAAAAGTCAGTGTGTGCCCTAACTTTGACCTAAACACTTTCGATGGCACAACCGAACCCGGAGACCATCCTGACGTATCTCTCGCAAAGCCTGCTCAGGTCTCCTACTGAGGTAGGATGCATGGTTTATTACCCAGGCCTTGCGAGCTATTTGCTGTCTAATGGAGTAGAAGTTGCTGAGGTCAACACATACTTGGAGATCCAGCATAATGCAGTTGCGCCCTCATTATTGTCTAATTACACCGGCTAGGCATGGAGTGGGATTGATCGCTGCATTAGTCAGACCGGGGTGGGGGGTATGTTTGGCCATCGGAGTCTGCCGGCTTTAACGTGTGAAGTGAATGAAATTCATTTTTAAAAACATCCTACCAGTTCTACCAATGCCACTGAATCTTTTCCTGGATACACACTCACCCATACACACACTCACACGGTCGTACACAGATGGATCCACCATACGCTGGGCAAAAGATATGAGGCACACATTGTATGGATAAGCTCAACTGCTATTGTCTAAGGCTGTGTTCTATGTGATCTGAAAAAAAAAAAAAGGAAAAAAAAAAAGAATAAAAAGCTAATTAATACATTTAATACACACGGCTCCTGATTGTGTCTTACATGCATTATGCATTAGCCCTGACGTAAATGCTATATGCATAAGTCAACACGCCTCCAGTATTGTCATAACATTCCTATTAAAAGATAACGAGCACGTTACGTAAACGCGGGCACTTTATCCGAAGCGAGCGCAATAAACCCATCCGCACTGTACTTGCCAGAGAACGCCTATAAATAACTTCTAAAAACGTATACGTTTCCCCGTCTCCATGTTTGCTGTTGCTCCAGCTTGAAGGAATCTGTATTTTATCTCCGCACGCAGATGATATCTTAGCTTTAGGCTAATGAGCCCTAATTTATCTCATTAGTTCACATTCCCAACACGCAGGAAGATTAAAGCGGCAAGCTAGCTGAAGGGCACGAGCCAGCTTGATAGTCGGGCGAGCAGGCTTCGGAGTGTACAGAAAGCGCTTTCTGAGCGCCGGCGCAGCTCCTTCAGGCTCGGAGCCAAGCAGCCTTTGGGCAGATTTTCAGCGCTTCATGAAATATGACAGATGAGCAACTTTATTTAAATAGCCTCTCACGTTGGTGAATACAGTGCCTAGCAAAACAACATTTTTGCTTTCCAAATGACCCAGAAAGTTAGCAGGCGACTGCCACGCTAGGATGGCAGCAGAAAGTGGCAGACTGACCGACTCTGTCATATTTACTGCTTTCAAGTAAAGCTGTGACTGTGTCACTGTGACCGGGAACGAGAAAAGAGAAGACTGGAAAATATCAGAAAATGATCAGCCGAATACAGAAACGATGAATATCAGCTGCTAGCTACAATGTTAGCAAAACTAGCTACAATGTTAGCAAAACTAGCTACAATGTTAGCAAAAAAAAAAAAAAAAAAAACCTTGTGAATTTACAGTAACTGCAATATTTACTGTAGAATTTACTCTAAAATTCTACACTGACTGGCCAGAAGAACAGAAGTCAACATTTTAAAAGGGTAAAAATTTTCACCTAACATCAAGCAAAGAGATCATTAACTGGCCGGATTAGGGTTAAAAACTTTCCAACTCGTTATTTATTATAAGTACTATATAGTGCTGAACCATCAGCTTCATCAAGGAAAGGAGAAAACCACTTAAACGCTTGCCGTTTGCTTAATAGTTTAGGAATTAAATTCTAACAAACAGTTTTGTACTTGAGCCTCTATTAGTGAAATTGGACTTTATATTAAGTAAAAATATTTCCTGGTATATTGAACGTTTAATATAAATAATTCTGTAAGACACCAGGGTGCATTGTTTATAGCACTATATAAAAAAAATTATATTAAAATTATACTGTATGCGATAAATAAAAGGCTTATTTGCAGTATAATAATGTTCATCACAGGTCAAGAAGTCATTAATATATTTACCCACAACAGACATGAACAGACAGACAACATCAGATCCCCGTTCTCTCTTATTGACTGCTATATATTGTCATGAAAAACAGGCTTCTTCAGGTGTCATTTTTATCATTAGAAAACACTTTACTCACCAACTACTTTATTAGCAAGACTGCCATGCCGTTACCCAATCATCTTATCATGTATCAAGAGCTCAGTGCATGCAATCACTCAGAAAAAAAGCCAAAAACTGTAGCTTATGTTACATTAACAGTAAAAATAAAATAAAATAAAATTGTCGCATTCCAAAACAAATCGACAGTAGAACTCCGTTTAGACATGAAAGTAAGCATTTCCAGACATACAGTGTGATTAAAACTCACAGGACTGGGACTAAACAGCTGCGTAAATGGCTTAAGGGTTATGTAGCAATAAAATGAAGTCAGCTGACGACCTGAATGACCAGGTTATCACATCTATGGAGTTTTTCTTCCCTGGTGGAATGGGCATATTTCAGGACTCAAATTGTGAAAGAGTGGTTCTGGGGGCATAATAATGTTTTACGCACGAACTGTCCACCACATTGTGTGTTGTGGTCGCACACACTATAGCAAGGTCTAGCCATTCCAATTGATCCCTTCTGTTGGTTGCTACATTTTCAATGTACAATGTTACAATGGCGGCTGGAAGAGGGTGGGACATACAATATGCTAGGCAGCAAAAACCCTTGAACTGGCGACAGGGTCGCGTGTGAGCAAAGCTCACTAATGCATATGGGGAGCGCAGGCTGGCCCATGCAGTCCGATCTAATAGAAGTGCTAGTGTAGCTCAAATTGGGGAACCGGTTCATGCTGGTTCCAATAGAAAGGTGTCAGAACACACACATCATTACCTACTCAATATTAGGCGCCTGGTCATGACTGATCAGTGAATATCTCGTACACCATTATAACCCCCTCCCTCCACCCATGGTGCATGTTCAGCATCCAGTGACCAGTCAGTTCTTAAAGCTAAATAATAATGAGATAACACTGTGTAATGAATCCATATCCAGCAGGCTGCTATTATTGATGGCTTTTTAAAATTAAATACCCGAACCACCATGTGCAAGCTCCGAACCAATTAGGAGTGTTCACTACAGAATGCATAATGCATGTTACAATATTTATTTTTCAAAGAAGTTTTGCAAAGGAGAAAAAAAAAACCTGAAGAATATTTCGTATTCGTTTTGGGGTTTTGTCTTGTTCATACATAGCCCTGGGGCAGGTATTAATTAATGAGGGGAGAAGAAACGGGAAGAAATTAAACGCAGTCTCTGCTTCTGTGCTCTTTACAAAGACACACTGTTCGCTTCTCTCTAATGCAGCAGTGCTTTAAAAGTACTCAGAAAGTGATGCGCGCGTGAATATGACTCGTGCAACTTTAGCGGGATGTTGCATTGCATCGTACATACTTTTGTTTGTGATTATAAGGTTTATCATCACCATGATCATCATCGAGACATCTGATGCTACTGATTGAAGTAGTTAATACACTTGCACGATGCTGAATGTCAAACACCCCAACATCCTGGAACGCTCTTGTAGAAATACAGTGCTCAAGCAGACAAGCTCAGGATGGAAAGAGTGCAGGCACTTGAAAAAAAAAAAAAATATATATATATATATTATATATATATATATATATATATACACAGTGTTAATGACAACGATCAGATGGACCACAGCAGCGAGTGACAGGAAATTAAGCTGCCAGCTTGAGCAAGGACGATCGGCTTGACTTTGATTTGATAGCAAAGGTGGCCGAGACGAGATGCTAACACAGAAAGTAATCATAGCCGGGGGTGCCAAAAAGCCTCGTGTCATCAAACGGCCGCAACATAAGCAAGCGGGAAATGATACGTCCCTGAAACAACCCCCCCCACCGCCAACCTCCTCTTCTTTCTCCCCCACCATGCCCCGCCTCCCAACCCCCTGTCCTTACTGCAGTAGTGACTTTGTTTCTTTTGTCTCTACAGTGTACACACATACATACATTCATATACACACACACACACACACACACACACACACACGTTTGATTAAAACGGAATAGTCGTCGCGTCCTTTGGAAAGACCTGCGCTTCATTTAAAGCTTTTTAATGATATCTCAACAGGCATCAGAATGAACCGGCGCCAGTGCCGAGATGAACAACACCAAAAAGCGAGTTTCAATTACTGATATCAGATCATCACGCTGCAGCCATGTTGTGTTTTTTTTCCCCTCCCTCCCTCTCTTTTTCTCTCTCTCTCTCTCCCCGAGTCTATTGCATTAAGTGAAATGTCAGGCAGCTAATTAGAGAAGCAGAGCTCACTGGAGGTCTGCTGGAGGACAGGCTTAGGTTTCCAACGTTACGTTCAAAAAGGTTAATATCGAAATCCTAGGAATTTAGCTAATCTTCGAGCACGCCGCTCTGTCTGCCTAGCTACAGCTTAAATCTTCGGGAAAAAACAAAAAAAACTAAAACAAACAAACAGTATATACGAGATGTACTCATTTTCAGCCCACGGAGGTAATTGCAATCTCAATCATAGAGACTATGCAATTTGTAGTTTTTTTTTTCTTATTGCCGATCCAGTTCAATCCAGGAACTGGATTATGATCAACATAATTGAAAGGCCATGTTAGTTTAAGGAAAATAACGGAACACATAAAGGATAAGGATGAGGATCGGGCCGATAATGGCGGCGCGGTGGCGTAGTTGTTAGCAATTTGCACCACCAGGGTCCGGGTTTGATTTCCGCATCGGCTCTGTGTGCATGGAGTTTGCATGTTCTCCCTGTGCTTGGTGGGTTTCCTCCCACAGTCCAAAGACATGCAGATTAGGCTAAAAAAGTTATGGATTAAAACCCTGTCCAGAATGTTGCCCGATAGCCGCCCAGGCCTCCCGCAACCCTTTATACAGGAGAATGCGGTATAGACGATGGGTGTGTGAGTGAGTGGTCCAATAATCAAATTTATTTAAAAAAAAAGCTGCAATTCTTGAATTCAAGTCAATATCAAAAGTGAATTTAGATTTAACGTCACTTACCACCTTGATCTATGCGTCCAGATGATCTATATATCTATCTATCTAATTACGATGTTCCAATAATAAACAGGAACAATAGTCCCTTAAGGAAAAGTTCGGTCCAATCTGATTGGATGAGGCATACTACGAGTGATTTTATTGGACGGTAACAACACTGGGACGTTTAACTACTGGATGTGCATCACTGCGTCTCAGGTGTTCTAGGAACCATTAATTATGCTAACTGTCGGTCGCTACGTAGGGGAAAGCAGGTCAGTGCAGTCTGCAGTACTGAGCAGAGAACAGCTGCCTGCCAAAACCAGCCACAGAAACACATCTGATAACATTATGTCATCTTACAATCATTTGACCTAAATATTGTTCCAAAACATTTTTGAACAATTTGTGTTCCTTTTCATATGGCTACAAAGCTAACTAGCTCCTAACACAAGGCTGAATTCCAAATCGCTCTCCAACCCCATACCCCCTACATAGCGCACTAACTTTCCCTTGAGCGCCATTTGGGATTCAACCCCAGAACCTGGAAGTGAACGGAGCTGATATTCTAATGTGGAAATATAAAGAAAAACTTCACCTTCAATGCCTATGACCTCATCATAGCCATGCTACTGTATATTCAACCCTCATGCGTGTGATATTGCTTAATCATGGAAATGACCCACTTGGACCAATCGGACCCCTCTGGTCCAATCAGAATGAGGATAGTACAGGTGTAAACATTTGATAAATCAGATTCAACAGGTAAATATTACCCATGTAAACACTCCATCTGATCGCTTCTCACTTGTCAGAATAAACAGATTCTTTCTGTGCATGTTTACACCACATTAGAACAGTTTTACTCACTCACTCACTCACTCACTCAACGTCTTTACCGCTTTATCCTATATACAGGGTCCCAGGAGACCTGGAGCTCCTATCTCAGGAGACTTTGGGCCATAAGGTGGGGTATACCCTGAACACCCGGGGTGTCAATCCATTGCAGGGCACACACACTCAATCACACACTGCTGGCAATTTGGGAATGCCAATCAGCCTAATTTAGAGTGGGGGGGGCTGGAGCCTACCCACGGAGGCTTAGAGCACAAGGCAGGGTGGGGGTCAAGCCATCGCAAGGCACACATACATACATTTATTAACACACTATGGGCAATTTGCGTAATCCCCATGTCTTCGGGCTGTGCAAGGAAATCGGAGTACCTGGAGGAAACCCACCAAGCACGGGGAGGACATGCACACTCCATGCACACAGAGACGGGAATCGAACCCGGACCCCGGAGGTGCAAGCCGACAGTGCTAACCACTACACCACCGTGCCGCTTCAACTGTGAGATTTGAGTCAGTGTGCCAATAGATGAACTGCAACAAAAATATTGTAATATGTAACTGAATTGATTCCACCATTACTAAGCCATTTTGAAATACCCCGAGATAGACAGATAGATAGACAGACTGTTATCGCCCAGCTCTAGTCCATGCAAACAGTTAAGTTAGAATATGTACTTGGAACAATTTTAGTCAATATTGGCCGTGTAAACACAGAGACTGACAAGAAACTTCACAACGCTTTACCACCGGCACAAACCTAGCTGCTCTGAGATGCAGAAAATCCATTCAGCATGAACTTGTCTTTTCAAAAACAGTATGGCAGGCATAACGAGGCCTGAAGGCCACACATGCAGAGTAGTTGAGCCAGCAAAGTCAAAGATGCTAAACGAAAAGGTCAGTAGCAGTGTGCAGGTTTAATACGAAAAGGACATATGATTCGCATCACACAGATTATCGCCGACGGCGACGTGCAACTTTTACTGACACCGCCAAATCAATTCATAAATATCCAATGTTGAGACTGGGCCTTCTGTGATACTGCTGCTCAGAGGAGTTATGGTAAATGTCACCTGCACCTTCTGAACCTGCCTGTTTTTCTTCTTCTTCTTCTTTTTTTTCCACCCTTTTCTCCTACAGTATCTCTTCTTTTTTTTTTCTTCAGTATCTCTTTTTGCATCCTATTGATAGTTTTCACTTTCTTTCTAGACATATCGTATACTGTAGCTCCTTTTGTACTTTGGTGTTTAAGAACGGACTGATCCTTACTGATGAAGAGGAAAACAACCATGCTATCATTGCAACTTGACATTTCCTGTTGGCTGCAGAAACGGCCATCATATTATCAAAGCAAAGCTATAGTTAGTAGGGACGAGCTTCACATGGGACCACACGATACGATATTATGACGATACCCGGGTGCCAAATTGATTTGTATTGCAATTCTGTAAGTGTCATGACTTATATAAATATCCTACTATGAAATGATTAGAGCATGCCTTATATGGGAATAGCAACAGTTTAATCACCTCAAAAGTGCACATACATACAGATTTTATACACACACACACACACACACACACACACACACACTGTATAGTATATGCACACACATGCATCCTCCTCAGAAGCTTCCACTTCCTGTTTATTATACACCATTTTTATGAAATCACAATTTCCAAGAATACAGGAATGTAATATTAGTAGAAAGCTTAAAATCCATGCAAACCATTTCATTATCCATTTTCATAGTTCATAGCAGTTAACTTACAATTGTCCCATTTGCAACATATGCATTCTCTCACTCACTACACAACTTATCCCGTACAGAGTCGCATAGGCCAGGTTCACACACATTCACACACTATTAGCAATTTGAAAATGTCAATTAGCTTAATATGCATAGTCTTTGGACTATGGGAGGAAACCAGAGCACCCAGAGGAAACCAACCAAGCAGAGAACAACAATCAGAACATGCAAACTCTATGCACACGGACCCGAGGCAGGAATCATATCCTCAACCCAGGAGGTGTGAGGCCACAGCACTAACCACTACACCACTGTGCTGTCTAACATGAGCACTGAATCAGCACTAACACTAGCAGATGTGTCTCCTTACCTTCAAAGCATTACTGTTATCCACACAGAAACTGTAATCCAAAACATGTGGTCTTGATAACACTGCCAGAATCCAGACAATTCCATTTATCCAAGCGACTACATGTAAACTAGTGACTACCTGTGGAGAAAACTCCACATACGGTCTCACATCCAGGTTAAAAACCAAACAAAAAGGAGAGATGTAGCACCTGTGATTCAGAGGCTTTCATGCGTTCTCTTTGGTATTGAGTAATTAGCCCACCCACTGTCTTCCATGAGTTCCCATTGGCTAGATACATGCCAGTGAAATCAATGGGAGCTGCCTGTGTAAAAAATGATTTTAGCCAATAAATGATCTTTCTGACAATATAAATCACAAGGGCACCCCACCTTCATTTTTCAATTTAGGAGTAAATATTTGCATTCATATGTGCACAAGATTTCTATAAATCCCTTTTAGGTCCAATAAAGGCTTATAAATAAAGAGCTGAAATTTCGACTGTTGTGATTTCTTTCATTCTATATCAAAATAAGCATAATATAATAAAAAAGCAGTCTCCAAACGGAACCCTAAAAAAAGGCAGGCCTAAGAGTACCTTTATACAGTGAAATAACATGTCTGACCGCACCAGGAACACAGAAACTACGGCTCTAATGAGTAGGAGGCGCAACTCCACAGGGCCTCCGATGGAGTGCTGTGATGTCTGGCTCTGGCACTTTTGCAGGGGATCCTTTGGGTGCTGTGTGTTACAGAGTCAAGTGACTTGTCTGTCCAGCGGATCCCATGGCTGCTTGGTCAGATCTGCGGAGTCTGGAGCCTGAGTCGGCGGCCTTGCACACTTTGGCTCTGTGCATGGCAGGTTGTGGTCGCTGGGTGTTCTGGTACCATTCTTTCATGGTCAGAATTGACTGTTTTCTCTTCAAATTGTGCTGCATTGTTTTTTTTTCTGTAGGATTGGACCAGACAGGCTGGCCTGTGGTCCCTGCAGGTCTGGGTTGAGCCTTGAGTGCCCATGATCCTGCCGACTAGTTTGCTGCTGTATAGTTGGTGATCACTGTTGGTCACTTGACCTGTCAGTGGTCATGATGTTATAGCTGAGCGGTGTATGTGGGAACAGTGATCCTCCTACTTTGGGTACACCATTTTAGGCGAAACCTTTAAAATGGTCCGTGATGGTTTATCAAGAGCCCCAGTTTTGAGTTGAAGATCTTTGTGCATTAGATACAGATTCTGTGCAAATGGTAGCCATAAGGTGAGCAACAGATGGTTTTTGATGAGGCAGAATCATGGGGGTACTGATTTTAATCTATGGCAATTTCTTATAATCCTGCTAAGTGACTGTGCTCTTTGATAAAGTAGTGTGGGCGTGGTGGTTTCCATTGAGACGTTGTGAAGTCCCATTACAAAATCACAGACAGCAAGTAAACGTTGCTATATATTATCAGACACCCAGCTACTGATTTGTCCACCTCTGTAGTATACCTTATGACAAATAACATAATTTTTTAAAGAATTTATTGCTTTTGCATTGGTGGCTTAGTCATTAGCGCTGTCACCTCAAACCTCCAGGGCTGGAGGTTTGAATCTCGCTTGTGCATGTTCTCCCTGTATTTGGTGGATTTCCTCTGTGTACTCGAGTTTAATCCAACAGTCCAAGAACTTGCTGAGTCTTAACCACAGAACATTTAAGGCTGTAGGGTGTAATTGGTAGGGTGTAATCATTCAGGGTGAATGTTCAGTCCCCCCGAGCCACCCAATCCAGGGTAACTGTAGTGTTCCTTTGGCACATCATCCTGAGCGACTGTTCCACTGGCACACCATCCAGGTTAATTGTTCAATTTGCACCATATCCACAGTGACCTTATAACTGGCAACCGATCCAGGGAGACTGTTCCACCAGCACCCCATCCAGGGTATGTATTTTAGTCACACTCCATTTAGAGTGATAGCATCGCTTCGGGAGTGACTTTTCCACTGGCACCCCATACAGGGTAATTCTTCTATTGGCACCCCATACAGGGTGATTCTTCAATTAACAGTCCATCCAGGGTGATTGTTCCCTTGGCACCGCATCATGGGTAAGTGTTCTGTTGGCATCCCATCCAAGATGTCTGTCCAATTGATGGTCCATCCAGGGTGATTGTTCCATTGCTCATGAATCATCTTGGGTGAATGTTCCATTTGCGCTACATCTAGGGTGACTATTCCATTGGCACCCCATCTTAGGTGCCTGTTCCACTGACACCTATCCATGGTGACTGTTCCATTGGCACCCCATCCAGAGTAACCTTTCCATTGGCACCACATCCAGGATGATTAATCAGATGGCACCCCATCCAGGGTGACTGTTTTATTGGCACCCCATCCAGGGTGATTGTTCAGTTGAATTCAGGGTATACCATGACTTGTGCCTTGAGTTCCCCAGAATCGGCACAAGGCCCCCTGTGACCTTACTCAGGATACACATGCATACTGTACTCTTTTAAATATAAACATGATGGCAAAACATTTTCAAAATATGTAAGGTGTATTGAAACAGTTTTGAATTCTTGATATAAGCTGTGTTGCACCAACATTGTTTTTTTTTTTTTCATTATGTGGAATGTATTATGTGGAGGCAGAAAGAAGTGAAAAAGTAAAGTGTAATGAAAAATGTTCAAAGCAGTTCACGTTTCTACAACGGACTACAACCAAACCTTCTAATCTTTATTCTCAGTCCTCTGATCTATAAATAAATCTATTCTTCTATTACCTGGCACTGGCAGGTGCTAATAAATAGGACTTTCTGACTAGTCGAATCAACCTGTTAGCTGTCAGCTAGATGTGTTGTCAACAGCATGAATATTGAACCCAGTAGCAGTTAATAGGTTAAGGAAGGTTGGCATTAATCAGGCCACCTGTCTGGAAAGTGTCAGTGTCGACATGCTGGCCTTGGATTCAGCTGTACACTGTTATGATTAGCCTGTCAGGCTGTTAGCAGAAGGCCACTGCTATTAGGCATATTTGGTGGCATGTTACAGGATGTAGTCTTGCTCTGGGATGACTCATGAACACCCTTACACACACTCCCATGATTAGAAAGCCCATGAGAACAAGGACGTCTCCTGAAAGAAAAAGAAATCGCTTCCTGTAATCATTTTCCATGCAAGACAAAATCAATCGATGCACTACTCTGTTCAGGAACCCGAGTATACGACCTGATCCGGATGATGTTTGGAAAGTCAAGTGCAGCTACTAGGCGTTGTGCATACTTATACCTACTGTAGGGGAAAGGTACAGGAAAACGCTGCTTGGATAAGACGCAGAGACGGAAGGGAAGTTCTGCTTATAAGGAAACATGAGGCCAGTCCTCGGGATTTGCATAAGATCAGGGAAGGCAGATCTCTAAAGATCAGCCGGAAATGCCTGCTCCTCTGGTAATGGTGTGATATTGACTGACACGGGGGGGATCAATGAACGACGCTGTCATTAGCAGAGCCTAGCAATTGCAAAGTCATTCCTCTTTCAATGTTAAGTGTAGGGTAACCCCTGAGGCGTATACTCACACACTCACACACTCATACGCGCTTATGTTCCCCTAGGGTAGGACAGGAAGCATGCAAATTGGAGGCACGAAATCAAATTTAAATGAATACCTGCTGCATGTTTTGGCTGCTCGATTTAAAACAACGCAGAAATAAATAAAAAACCTTGTTGACACATGTGAAGCTCTTTGGGAGACTTTATCCAGAGATGTCTAATTAAGTTTGCTTTGTTATGAAGCACAAAGGCAAACAACAACACATGGTAATTACAGTCCTCCTTTCTTTTCCTTTTTTATTTTTGGCTCAAGTGACCATTTGTGAGGCCTTGACAGGATTTTAATTCGCTTTATCTTCGGAACACTGATGTAGCCGCCTCCGAACAGGCTGACACAGTGGCTGTCAGCCTCCGAGGAGACATTAGCCTGGCATGACACTGCTGACAGTGGCATGTCTTTGGTAATTAGAAGGAGACAACTACAAGCCGTATGCGTCAGAATACAGCCTTCGCCGTGTGTAAAAAAAAAAAAAAAAAAAACATGCGACGTGGTATGACCGGATTTTTTTTTGTTGTTTTTTTTTGTTACACACTGCCTGGCAGTTGTCAGATATGAAAGCAGGTACTTGGTGTGTTGTCAGGCAACATGCTATCATCTTTTGGAAATAATGCTGTATTGTTGCATGAATTTCAGCTTGCCTTAATCAAACCGTAATGTAGTCCAACATGGTGCTAAACCTTCATGCGCGATGCCACTGTATGGCTAACCCCATACTCCAAACTGTAAAACCATGCATCATGTAAAAATCTCTTTAAATGTATGGCATTTGGTAGATGTCCTTATCTAGTGCAACTTACATTTGATCGCATTTTACATCTGAGCAGTTGAAGGTTAAGAGTCTTGCTCAAGGGCCAACAGTAGCAACCTGGTGGTGGGGTTTGAACCTAAGACCTTTCAGTAATCCAACAGGTTAACCACTCAGATACCCCTGTCCCATCCTAGATTTCCCCCTAATGTGACCTCATATAAGACGATCCCCTGAGGCATGGCTCAGCAGTTTCAATTTCTCTAGACACTGAAATGGTGCACTTGAATGAGGAGTGCAATAGTTAGAGGAAAAAAAAAATGCATAATCTGAGGCAACCTTATGGAGTTTGAGATGGTGTTGGTATTAAGTTGTTTTTCAATGTTAGACTTATTTTGGGGTGGCACGGTGGTTAGCACTGTTGCCTTGCACCTCCAGGGTCCGGGTTTGATTCCTGTCTCTGTGTGCATGGAGTTTGCATGTTCTCCTCCGGGTATTCCGGTTTCCTCCCACAGTCCAAAGATATGCATTTGCATTCCCAAATTGCCTGTAGTGTGTGACTGTGTGTGCCCTGCGATGGATTGGCACTATGTCCAGGATGTACCCCGCCTCGTGCCCTAAGCCTCCTGGGATAGGCTCAAAAAAATATAGAAAGTGAGTGAGTGAGTGAGTGAGTGAGTGAGTGAGACTTACTTTGATGGAATGATCACAATGTTGAATGAATGCACCCCGAACACAATATCGCAAAAACAACTTCGCAACACCAAAATGACGGCCTGAATGGGACCCGAACTGCACCCGCTGCAGAACACCGCATGATTACCACTGGACCGTGCTGCTGATGCTAGTAAATACAGATACATAACAATGAGCACCACAAACCAATACCAGACGAGAGCAATTTACAGAAATATTAAAGCCAAAAGAGGGGAAAAAAACAATCCTGTTTAATGTCTAAGATCCCATTCTATGAAAGTGGATATGATGCAATATGGATGCTGTGCAAACAACATGTTACAGAAGAGAAATTTGGGAGCTGAGATGAACATCACGGTTATATTTCTGAAAGAAAACAAAAATAGGGTAAGGCATCATTACAACACTAAGCGATGTCACATGAGATGCATACGCTGTGTAATGTCTGATCGGAATTCTAAACCCTGATAGAAACTTAAGGCTGTGTATGTGGTCGGATATTGGACGAATGGATGCTAATGGGTATAAATGCTCCGAAATAAGGTTCAGATCTCATTGTTCTGTGGTTGTATTGGCAACGTTGCAGCTGGATAGTTTATTCAATGTTATCTTATTGTCATTTTATAAGTCATTCAGACTTTCAAAAGCAATGTTGACCTGAGTTGCTCCTAAAATCACAGCAGCTCACGCAGAGAAAATCCCGGTGTTGAACTGATATGTAGAGTTTATAAAGGTAAAGTTGGACTCATATGAACTCTTAAAAACCTTTAAATCATCACTGGGGATTTGACTGTGCATCAGCTTTGAAATGCCTTTGAATTACAGCTATAGACAAAGGCACAACAAATAAATAAATGTTGAACAGGGCAAAACTTCTATGATTAGATCCAGCGACCTCTCAGGCTGCCAACTGCTAAACCATCGCCATTAGCGGATAAAGATGAAGTTTTGTCTTCAAACAACTACAGCTCATTACAATTCACTTATACTCCAACAGTGCTGTTATTTCAGTGGTGAGAATATGAACTAATCCCAGTAAAAATACTCACTTTAGCGTTTCTAATTAATATCTATTGGTTTGTTTACATTGAGCAAGTAGCTTATTAATAGCCCATTTTTAAGTAGATGATTAAATCCGCTACATAACTGTAACGGTTCATAACATCGATGTACTCAACATTTAGATTTCACTTATGGTGCTGGTTAGACTTCAGGAAGACATTTACAGTAAGTATGTTAAAGTTGCATTAAGTTCTGTCTAGCGGTTGATTTTAGACACAGCCACAGTTTGACTCATAAATTTCCTTATAACTTCACTTCTACTCAACATTTTGATTTCATTCATGGTGCAGGTTTAACTTCAGGCAAATACATAAATACATATACAACAAAACATAAATTCTGTTCAGCCAGTTTTGCATCATCCTGTGACAAAATCTGGCTGGACAGACATACAGACAGACAGACATACAGACAGAATTTTTTTCCGAGACTGGTTTCGAGTCCTCCGATGTAAGAAACGTGACGATGTGATTGAAAGATCGAGTTCTGACCATCAAGTACAGACAAAAACTTCTATTTTTATAGTTCAGTCAATTTGTAGAAGTTTAAATGACTATGATTTGCTCAGGATCATGATTTGGTACTTTGAATCAGGACTGGTAGGTTTGTATACTAACTAAAGCAGATAGACAAATGAATAATATTTTAATAATAATCAAAACTGATATTGTGCATTAACTATTAAAAATCTTTCAAATAGGTACAAATAAGAGCATCTTAGTTATCCTGCTTGTTGTCTGCTCTTAGGTCTTGTTAATCATCTGTAGGCTACAACGGATTACTAACTGTTATGATACGAAATATCAACAATGTTGGAATATGATCATGCAAATACATTATTTGGAAAGGCAATGTGAATAAAACCCAAATATGACACATGCACAAGGGCCCACTGTGAAAAAGTTCCGCTAATGTTGGCTGTATTGAAGCACTTTGTTGTTTGATTGTGGTTAAGTACTTTCCATGCATGCAATAGAACCTGCCAATAGGTTAGGAGATGCAAATACAAGCACATCTCTAGAGCTTGATGAGAAGACATAATATAGTGTAGATAAGCGTAGGTGTCATATTTATTTAACCAAATCGGACAGACAAACTGTGGGCATCGGTTGCACAGGAAAGAGAAGTGAAAAACACATCAGGTTTGCATGGGCACTTTTTACAAAAAAATGTTTAATTCATTGAAGCGCCAGTCATTACGTCACACACATAGTCGCTGTTTTTATGTCTATACATGAGTGCAGACTTCTGTCTCTCCTACAACACACACCGCTCATAAACTTCCTACCTATCTTGAGCGAGAAAAAGATCCGGCCATAGGGTGATTAAGCCCTGCAAGACATTTCTGGTATGATTAGAGGGCAGGAGCGTTTTGAAAGCCCTCCCGGTGCCAATGAAATGAAAACGAGTTGATGAGAAGGGCCAGCCTCAGTGGAGCTGCCATCAGCAGGACACAAACATACATCTGTGTACTAAACCACCAGGAAGTTCACTCTGTTGGCTAATAACAACACTGTTCAAGCAGAATATTGCCTACCAACAGGGCTGAATTGACACTGGGGACATGGAGGAGTCGTGTGAGTGTCAACGGAGTGGGAAAAGTAGCGTTTAATTTATGTTTTTAATATTGAATTGATGGAAAGGTGATTCAAATAGAGTTAGGAAATAGCTTGGAAGAAAGAACACATGAAAAAAAGATCTAATTTCTTACTAGATGCTTCTTTTGTTTGTTTTTTCCTTTTATATATATATATTAATGATCAGGTTGGTTGCCTAAAAACATTTGAGTATTCATTAGTTCTCCTTTGACACCTAGCGTAGTACTGATGTCAGAATGTCTGTTATTTACAGCGCCTGCTGTATTCATGATCGTCTTGTTTGCCAAATACACACTGAATGCTAGCAAATATGTACCTTTAAAGGTGTGCCCGCTATGCACAACAGGGGTTTTTGGTTGTCGGTGACATTAATTTAGCGACGTTGGTATTAGGTTGCCTTTAAAATCAGAACTACTTTGATGGATTGACATCGGAAATATGTTGACTACGCGACGGTTGGGATAACATCGAACCTAACACAATATTGCAAAAACAACTTTCTATTACAATACAACAACATTAAGACCAAACCAATGGCCTGAGCCAGGACCCAAACTCCAGTTGATGCAGTAAAAAACACTGGACCACTAGCGACCAATGCTAGTAAAGGCGCGTACATGGCAACGAGAACCACAAGCAATACCAGACAACAGCATTCACTCTCTCATTGCCTATACTGCTTTATTATGTATACAGGGTCATGGGGGGCCTGGAGCCTATCCCAGGAAACTTAGGACATGGGTATCACTCCATCGCAGGGAACACAATTACACACACTCATTCCCACACTACAGGCAATATGGGGCCGCTACTTAGTCTATTCTGCATGTCTTTGCAGTGTGGGAGGAAACCGGAGCACCCAGAGGAAACCGATCAAGAACCCGAACCCGGACTCTGGAGTGTCCAAGGTGACAGAGCTAACCACTATGCCATGTGTGCCACCCAGACAACAGCAATTTACCAAAATATGAAATAGGAAAGCAACCAGAAAGTTCAAAAGAAAAACTGTCCCATGTCTGAGATCTGTTCTGTGGAAGTGGATGTACGGTGGCCGTGAAGTGCAAAACAAATTAACAAAACCGAAAACAAAATAACAAATTCAAAACCAAATTAACAAAACCCAAAACAAAATAACAAATTCAAAACCAAATTAACAAATCCGAAAACAAAATAACAAAACCTGAAACTAATTGTTAATTTGGTTTTGAATTTGTTATTTTGTTTTGGGTTTTGTTCATTTGTATTGCACTTCTCGGCCAGTCAGATACGAACCGGAAAAGGTAGGTATAGTTTGCGAATTAAATTCTTACCGCTGATTGGACGAGACACCTGTCACTCAGGATAAACAGGAAGTAGGAAATTGTGCCTCTAACTTTGTTTCTTGTGTGTTCTGCCTCATTTTAAAACCATTTTTGCGGTGTGCAAAACTAAGAAAATAATAAAATCTTTCATTAAATGGAATTTATTCAACGTTACTTTGAGGACGGACATTCGTATGCCGTGTTTTTGCCGTGATATGCTGATGACACATCACGGTATAAAGATTAGTTTGCGAACTGCTGTGTCTCTGCAGTTTTTTCCACAAGAACTGCAAAAATCTGGCAGAACGCCATATTTGAAACCACAATAAGGACAGGACATGTTTGCACATTCATACACACACGAGTCTACCGCCGCTACAGTACTTCCTGTATATCTTGAGTGACAGATGTCTCGTCCAATCAGCGGTAAGAACTAAGTCATTCGCAAACTATACCTACCTTTTCCGGTTCGTTTCTGAACGGCTGAGAGGTGCAAACCAAATTAACAAAACTAAATAGCAAATTCAAAATAAAAATATCAAAACCAAAAACAAAATAACAAACTAAAAATCAAAATGGCAAAACTGAAAACAAATTAACAAAACGCAAAACAAAATAACAAATTAGTTTTGGGTTTTGTTATTTTGTTTTGGGTTTTGTTATTTTGTTTTGGGTTTTGTTATTTTGTTTTTGAATTTGTTATTTTGATTTGGGTTTTGTTATTTTTGTTTTTGAATGTTTTATTTTGTTTTGCCTTTTTTTATTGTGGTTTTTAATTAGTTATTTTGTTTTAACTTTGTTAACTTGTTTTGCACTTCTCGGCTACCGTAGGATGTGATCCAGTTTGGATATTGTTCAAATACCATGTTACAGTAGAGTAATTTGTAAGCTGACATGCATCTCGCCTTAGCATTTTCAAAAGAAAATGAAGCAGAACAGTAACTTTAAAACACCAATAGAAATGCATGACACGTGATAAACACTTGTGTGTGGGAAGCTGTTGCATCCGTCCCAATCCGAGATCGGAATTCTGAACCCTTTTAGAAACTTCAGGGACCATGGATCAGCATAAACGCTTCAAATAAAGGTTACAATTCAGTTTTGAGGTTCAATTTGCAACGTTATGTTTGTGTCGTTCATTCAACGTTCATTTCATCCAAAACAAGTAGTTTTGATAGCATAAAGACTTAAAGAGTCCAGCCAATTAAATAATTAAAGTTGTTTGTGCCAAAAGAAACAGCTAGTGTACCATGTCAGATACCGATCGACCTTTGGCAAAATCACAACAAAAACCAGAAAACTTTCAAAAAGTGACTTTCACTTGCAGGTGGGACCCGGTACAGGTTATTTTAAGCATTTCACATATTCTCTGGAGCCCCAAGGATGTATTGACTTCTATGAGTTTATACTGTTAAGATAGACAGAATTGAAACCATGCATCGAGCACCATTGCTACTCAGCTTCAGGTTGTCTGATGATCTTGAAAAGTACCAGGGAATAAACATGCATAAGTAATGCATGTAAAATTTAACATCAAAGCGTAGTGAGATGGAAACCTTTCAGGATAAAGTAGTAAAGGTTTGTATTAAACCATAATTTAAAAGGATGAATGGAGCGGAAGCCGTGAGGTGGATTCCTGTAACACCAGATATCAAAGTTTGATGATTAGGTTTTATGCTAACACTTAGAATTTTATAGAATTTCATCTACACTGGATTGGATTAGCTGGAGTCCTTCATGTTAATGACTCCGTGTACATTTATGTTCTCTTTTACTCTTTTTCCAATTTCTTTTTTAATTGCAGAATCGGTTCCATCACAGGTCGAGGGTATTAGACATCGCAGTGCTAAATTCGTCCAATTCTATCCAGACATAATGACAGATTTCACAACTTTTTATTTATCCTGAATGGTCTTTTAGTCATCAGGCCCACGCTGCCGTAAATAAACCACCGCACAGTTCCAGATCCAGTTTTGGAATCTAGCGGAACGTCTTCTAAACGCTCGTGACTTCGGATCAAAATAAACGTGGCAGATGACAGTTCAGCCCATCTGTCACTGGCCGTTGATCTCGCATGCATGACGTCAAGATTGGGCTTTCGTTGCGTGACAGTTGGCGCACCCCCCACCACCAGCGCCAGCACCAGCACCTCACTCACACACCACACACTGTTTAAGCATAAACATATTTACTACTGTATTTTAGATTGCGGGGAAGGTGGTAACGGGATTGTCAGTAGATCAGACGGGTTCAGATATAATCGTGGAGGATAATCATTTAAGATCAGCCTAAAACCAGGAGGGGAAATTGGTACAGTTATCCTATAGAGTGGCTCAGGCATGACCTGGTGTTCCAGTTTAGTTTTCCAATACATTATCTCATAAAGATTATAATCATTAATGAACGCTTGAATAAACACTTTTTATCTGTATCGTGCCGAGAAGACGTGATACGGCATCAATATAATAAATATGGCTTAGTTGTTAGTGCCACCAGGTTCAATTCCCAACTCGGGTCTGTGTGCATGGAGTTTGCATGATCTCTCCGTGCTTCGTGGGTTTCCTCCAGGTACCCCGGTTTCCTCCCACAGTCCAAAGACATACACTCACTCACTCATCGTCTATATCGCTTAATCCTGTATTCATGGTCACGGGGGCCTGGAGCCTATCCCAGGAGACTTAGGGCACATGGCAGGGTACACCCAGGACAGGGTGCCAATCCATCGCAGGGCACAGACACACACACACATGCACTCATTCACACACTACGGGCAATTTGGGAACGCCAATTAGCCTAACCTACATGTCTTTGGACTGTGGGAGGAAACCGGAGTACCCGGAGGAAACCCACCAAGCACGAGGAGAACATGCAAACTCCATGCACACAGAGACGGGAATTGAGCCTGGCCAGGGATCGAACCCGGACCCTGGTGTTGCAAGGCGACAGTGCTAACGACTACACCACCGTGCCGCCCCCAAAGACATACAGATTAGGATAATAGGCATTCCCAAATTGATTGCAGTGTATGAATGTGAGTGTGTGTACAGTAAATATGAATGTGTGTGTGCTCTGTGATAGGCACCCCATCCAGGGTGTACCATTCCTCTTGCCCTAAGTCTTCTGGGATAGTCCCCAGGTCCCCTGTGACCTTGTATAAAGAGGAATAGACAATGAGTGAGTGAGTCAGTAAGTGGTTTAGTGCTTGGATAAGTGGCGTAGGTGGTTGATGCTCTGCGTTAATAATCAGAGAGTTGCAGGTTCAAGACCTGCCACCACCAGGTCACCATGGTTGAGACCTTGAGCAAGGCCCTTAACCCTATGCCACATACCTTTTTACCACAGGCAGTGAATGCAGTGCCCATCCCAAGCCTGGTTAGAAAATTGGGGGGTTGTGAGGTAAAGGGCACCTGGGGTAAAACCTGTGCCAGATTTGGTGGATCAAATGATCTAACGTGGAGACCTCTAGGATAAAAGTGACACGAAAAGCACACGAAAAAAAAAGTGATACAAATTCTGGATATGAATTTTAAAAGCCATAGATTTCTAGCTTTTTGTCCTGAACGAGCGAGCTGGAGGGGATGGTGGCAAGGAAAAACTCCCTGAGACAACATGAGGCAGAAACCCTGCGAGGAACCGGACTCAAAGGGGAACCCAGATAGCATGGCCATAAGGAAATCCCTTCTATGAGCTTGAAAAATCTTGGCCTAAGGAGTCACAACCTCTAATTTTCATTTCAATTTTTCGAAATTTTCAAACTTGACATTCAGGAAAAACGTTGTAGACGCCCAAATCCATCTTTGAAAATATGGACTCGGTCCTACTTTTACAGCTTAAACAGCTTCCATTCTTCCAGGCTAGATTTTATAATGTGGCTTTGGGGATTTGTGTTCAATCATCTACAGCACAAGAGCATTACTAAAAAAAAGCTCTGATGTCATCTGGAAATGAAGAAGGTGTGGCAAGAAGGTGTTGGTGGGGTTGAGTTCAGTCAGGGCTCTGCACAGGACACTCATGTCCTTATACACCTTGTGAAAGCAGTCCTCATGGAAGTCTCCTTTTGTACATGCGTCTTGAGCTGAGCTTTTTTAGTCTGACTTAAGAGAAACTTTCAATCCTACAGAGCATGAAGACACCCTGTACTGTTGTACGCTTAACATATGGGTGTCCCCAAACTTTTGCATACATTTACAGCTTGCGAAAATGAGACTTAACCCTATAGCTGTTGCACTTATCTTTCCGCTCTCCCTTTTTCCAATCGATAGAGGTAAATCCAGGATCAGGATCGTGTTACGGGTTTCGGTTAAAGGTTCCATTTTAATGTTACCTTTATACTCCGGTCAAGGGCTCTTAGACCTATAAGTTAATCTCGAGCTGAGCTCAGATCCCATTTATTATAAAAATAGTGGGCAAAGTAGTATCAGGGCAGCGTGAGAAACCACTAATCTCTGGCCAAGTGAAATCGGGATGGATAAATTGGATAGTATTTCTTCTCATGTCCAGTCTTGTTTGGGCCTGCCTGTAATCTTTCCTGAGTGACAGATGAACAGAGGAAGGATCAAGAGTGCTGCCAAATCTAGTGTCCTGCAGGCGGGCTCTGATGGGTTTACATGTGCTGTGCACTAGCGTGGAACAGCGGAACAGAGTCTGTCCTTACCCGTGGTCAGTAGGTGTCACACGAGCGGAAAATTAATTAGGAAAAGGACGGGTTGTAATTGATCTCATGAGATGGAATAATAGACGTGGGTGGGTGTGGAAATCTGGATGGGTAGTGCATCATGCTGCGTTCTTGTTTAATGCATCAAACGCAAATATTTCGTATTCTGGCCGTCTCTTGAATCGCTCACCAGGTCGTGGAGGAACTTTCAGCATTTCCGTAAACATTCGAATCCTTCCAGGATTGTTGCATGTCATTGACTACTGAAAAAGATATAAATAGATGTACTGTATTTGTTCATTAAGTCAAGCTTTTCCATATAGATTGCATCTACTTCAGTGTCTCAGACCAAGAGAAAAAGAGAGAGAGAAAGATTTTTTTTTTCCAACCCAGATGGCAGGCCATGTTGCATTTGAACCATTAAATTTGCAGGGTTTATGCCCATGCCATGGGTGGCGAGGCTGCAGCTGGTGTGTGTGTGTGTGTGTGTGTGTGTGTGTGTGTGTGTGTACGCATGTGTGCGTGTATTCTGGACCACGACAAAGGCGGATGCTCATACACGGAAATACTGGAGCATAAAATTAGAGGAGGGCAGTGTGCATGTCTGTTCTGCTTCTCCCAGACAAACAGACAAAGGAAACATGAGAGACAATGAAATATTTAACATTTCACGATAACAGACCCTGTGTTATCTGATCATCCAAAAAAAAACAAAAAACAAACAAAACAAAAAAAAACATTGCATTTCAGACCCTATCCACGTGGGCTCGTTTAATTCAGAGTGCGTCTCGGAAACCGGCGGAGCATGATCAGATTGGAAAGCACTTTTGTATTAATTGTATTGTGCGGCAGTCACGCTTGCCTGCTAGCGTTATTTGTCTTTGAGAATCCAGCCAGTGTTTGGCAATTCATAAGGGAGACATGCACCTCTTGCACTTCCTTTGCTGATTCCTCCTTCTGCTGCTCAGAACGAGACCTGCGGAATATCGAGGACGTATCTCGATGTTCCCGGGTCTGTATGTACCATATGATGGGCGTGATTGCGGACATGGAGGTTGCAGTACCGCACGTCCGGGGATGTTAGAGCAGAGAGCCTGTGCGCCGGCCGTCTGGCCCGGATCGCGCGTTGCATTGTAAACAGAGGGGTTTGTCAGATAGGGCCGGGTCTGCCTAGCTAATATAAAGAAGAGCACTTTGCTTTGTGCCTCCGAACACGCCGAGGTCATAAATACTTCAGACTGGGGTTTTGTCATTCCACAGCTCTGGATCAACACACACACACATACACATACACACTCTCTCCACCGTCTGAGACACCAGCACTTTGGCAATATGCCTTCCAGCTATACACGCACTGACAGCACTATATATCGTGATGTATCGTCGTAAATGTTTAAACGCCCGCGCCGCTAAGCCAACGGAATCGCGGCTTAATGTGTTACCTTACAAGACATGCAACGGGAATGGTTCGGCTACGTTTGGAATGAGATTGATCGTATTTCAGCCATGAAGCGTTGGATGGGCACGAATCGTGCGCCACCAGGACCGGGTGCATAATTCAGGCCGTTTGGAATGTCGACAGAGCGAGCTTTCAGACGAGGGTGTATATCACGAGACGGACGTCATCTTCGCTTGGGGTTTCAGGGACAGTGTGAAATTCTCCTTCGCCGAACCTAACAAGCTTGATGCAGTGCGTGACTACTTTCGAGCTTCGATAATGCTCATGAGAGTGAGTTTGAACCTGTTAGTTGTTGGATGCTGAACGTTTTTTTGACACTTGTTTACACTGCAGTTTCAACGAACGTACGCCAGCTTATGGACTTATATGGAAGTAAAAAAAATAAAATAATAAAATGATGCTTTTCCAAACTTGGCATTTGCATAAGCACCTTGATTAACACAGATGAATGAATGCAGCGGCGAGAGTGCAGCTTCGTTACGCTTAAAGAAGTGCACTTGTCACATTAGGGAGCATTACACGTGTTGGTGTCATTGAGCAGAGAAGAAATAAAAAGTGAAGAAGAAAAAAATCGAGCAAGAACGTAGTTCCAAAGAGACGGAAGAAGAAAGAAAGAACTAATACATTAAAGCAAGACACATGAATAAGCATCAGACAGGAAACTGATTGCTGATGAGATAGCGGGGAAATTGGGAAAATGCGACGAGATTAGCGAGTGCGGGGGAGAAATGATACATTAATTCACAAGGAAAATGACAAATTGGAAAGAGAGAGAGTAAATGAATTGAATAAAAGAGAGAAAGGTCACAGTTACCATATGCCTACTGGCTTGCCTAGTGCCCCGAGTGGGCTTTTCTGCATAGGCTATTTTACACCTCCTACACACTCACGCGAACCAAAAAAAAAAAAAAAAAAAAACACTTGCGCAGAGGTCACTTCGCTTTACATTCAGCTAGACTAAACCGTACAAGGATTATACAGCGATTCTCTGATAGACACTACATGGTCAGGAGCACGCGAGAGCAAGGGCGTAGGGTTCGAATGTTTTCGTAAAAACACACCAGCTTTGTTTTCATAAAAGTGCAACAGGCGTTCTGACCAGACGATCGACTACGACGGACGGACGGACGGACGGACGGACGGACGGAAAGTGAAACCGCGTCTCTCCGGCCAAAACCGGGACGTCTTTTCAACGGATGCGAAACACAAAACCGCATCAGGGCCGTGAGTCAGAGACCGAGAATGTAACCCAAGCCTGCAATTTCACAACAGTTTTCTGAAAAGAAAAACATGCCAAAAAAATAAATAAATAAATAAATAAACCTAACTAATTTTCTCTCACTGCCCATGCGGTGCCCTGGTGAGGACAAAAAGAACCTTTTGTGAACCTGGCTAGCATTGTTCTCCTTTCTACAGCGTGGCTCAAGGTCAGTTGGATGAGGCTGCTGTTCTGGGATGCTTTGACACGCGTTTAACTAGCGTCCTCACCTTAGTATCCTTCCCGGACAAGGTCGACGACTAGTTTTTTTTTGGCGTAATCGACAGAACTGAATACATTCCGATTCTCTCAGCATACAGCATGTCCGCAGTACAGTATGTCCTCCTCTTATTGCACTTGCTGCCTTTTTGACCTGTCCAGCGACAGCTTATAATAATTCTTGTGTTCTACCTGTTCCTTTTTTTTTAGTCCTGACAGGTGTTTAGAAATAAAATAAAAATAAAAATAAATAAACGCTATGTTGTGCAGGGTAGTATACAGGGATTTCAGTATATATGGATTTCTGTCTCTTATCAAGGTATAAGGAAGAAATGTGTGTGTGGGGGGGGGGGGGGTGGAGAAAGAAAATGAAAATACATAGCACATGATTTATTCTGCTCACCTTTCTGTTTAGTCATGGATAAACAGTAGAGTGTGTATATGGCACAGCATAAAGCCAGTACAAATGCCTGAAGACAGACAAATAACTCCCAAGTACCCTAACATTTTGGTGAATCTAGATTTATGAAAGTGCCTCGCAAGCCTCGGGCAGCAAATTGCTTTGCCAATGCGTACAGTAAAATTCACGCCTTTTCCCCAATACCGATGTAGGACCGCTGAGTACCGGCTCAGTACCCGAATGCAAGAAAGTTACGGAATGTGACACTAAACTGTTTGCATATTCCTTCCAGGTCACAAGGATCTATTCATAGCCCCACCCCGACTGTGATAGGTTAATGACTGACAGACGTCTTGGCTCCTCTTTAACCCATTGTCCCTTGTGTTCTGTAGGAGGGCATCCGGGCGTGTGGCACATGCCACATGTGAGGATTTCAGGGGCAGATGCCAGCCACATTAGCAGGAACAGCTGGGGCAGGTTGGTAAAGGCCCTCTCCGGATCGACCTTGATGGGGAAGTGGAATGGCAGCTGGCCCAAATCTGTTTTTTTTTTTTTTTCTTCTCCCTCTCATTCTTAAGGGGAAACTTGCAACACTACTCGGTATAAGAAGACACAGTGCATGTCGTAATGCTCTTCCTGAACCTGGTATTACAAAATAAATTGCCTGGCAAACAAAATGCCTGTGCTTACAATAAGTATAGGCAGTTATGGGTATCCGGTATTTTAAGAGTGTGGAGTCTCGCACGCTCTCTCCGTGCCTGCGAGCGTCCCTGATAATCTGCCTCCTCCTGAAAGCACGCCTTTGCATCGACTGCCTATGCTAAATGGCCCCCGGGGTGACTGAGCGTCTAAGTGGGTGTAGTTCGTATAGCAGACCGGTATCTCTGCGTGAATTGTTCCTACACTAGGATCGGCTCCGGATCCGCTGCGGCCCTGAGCAGGATAGTATCTTTACCATCAGCAGCATTGACA